>RJVU01018862.1:970050-990022 GCA_003731715.1 Anabarilius grahami | reverse complement strand
TTAATATTTTTAATACTGCTTTTAATGTGGTTGTTAAACAATGCCAGTCCAGTTTTCTTCCAAACTCAACACAGACTTAATGTTATTTAAAGTTATTGTTGTTTTCAACACAGATTTCTTGATCTTGGCAGATAACGGAGGCTAAAGCATTACCATATTCTACATCCCTTAATCCTACCAAATTCCCACCCAATACCTAAACTTAACATCTACCTTAACTATTAATAAGCAGTAGGAGTTTATTCAGGCAAAAGTCGTAGTTAGATAATAGTGAGATTTGGGCCCTAATCTGAAGTATGACCATAATATGAAATAAAACTGTAGGAAGATCCAAACCAAACCGGGGCAGTCGTGGCCTAATGGATAGAGAGTCGGACTTTTAACCCAAAGGTCATGGGTTCGAGTCTCAGGTCCGGCAGGGATTGTCGGTGAGGGGAGTGAATGTCCAGCGCTCTCTCCACCCTCAATACCACGACTGAGGTGAGACCCTTGAGCAAGGCACCGTACCCCCAACTGCTCCCCGGGCGCCGCAGCAATGGCTGCCCACTGCTCCGGGTGTGTGTTCACGGTGTGTGTGTGCACTTGGATGGGTTAAATGCAGAGCACAAATTCCGAGTATGGGTCACCATACTTGGCCACATGTCACTTCACTTCACTTCACTTCACCATTTGAATAGCTGTAATTTCTTTGTATTAATAAGTACACCTTCTGACTGTGGGGTATTTTTTAAATTAGATTTTTTATGTATTATTTATTTAACTTTTATTTAAAACTAACACAGCAAAACTACCTTGTAAATAGTTCATCTGCTGACAAATATTGTTAAACTAGGGTCAAAATGTATTCCTTTGCTTAAAAAAGATGGGACAATGGAAAGCATATCAGTTGGCACTGGGGAGCAAAGTACAGTCAAAGTGCTGCTCTGTTGTTTTCCCCCCAAGCTCTGGAGAGAATTCCTGCTTTCATGTGTGTTTAGCTCCAGGCAACTTTGTTTAGATATGGGCACTGCTGATGCCATTGCAACTAGAAGCAGCCAGGGGTCAACTGCTCTGTTTTCAAACTTGTGTTATAGCTTTCACTCTTTCCTTCTTGCTTTTGAGCTTTACCACCTGCGCCCATAACGGGAAACATACTGCAGGTCTTAACTCCCCAAGACAAGCCTACCGTTATTCTTTTACGTAGTATGATGCATTGTCAAGCTGACAGGTATCACTGGAATTGACAAGATTATGTTGGTTTGTCCAAATAATTTTGTTTTTGTTTTTGGTTGGTCTCAGTTTTCTGTTCTTTTTATCTACTCATTGTTTTCCTACTCCTGATCTGTTTGTGTGGACACAAGAGCAAAATGTCTCCTTGAGTTTTGTTCGATGCTGCATCCTGACAGCTGATCGAAGAACTCTGGGACTGACATCTGTCAGTAAGATGGATGGATAACTCCTTGCCTGTAGGCAGGTTTTCATGACTCCTCATTTCTTATCAAGTTTCAGGTGATGGAGTGAACTATGTGCATTGTGAAGTTTGGTTTGTGTCGAAGGTTGATAAAGAAAACTGCCCTAAGGCTAGAAATAAGATCAGGTTTACCGCAGCTGTCTCTCGTACCAACTGCGGTCAGAGG
This sequence comes from Anabarilius grahami, assembly GCA_003731715.1. Lineage (NCBI taxonomy): Eukaryota > Metazoa > Chordata > Actinopteri > Cypriniformes > Xenocyprididae > Anabarilius > Anabarilius grahami. The sequence continues at coordinate 988,406 of RJVU01018862.1, read as the reverse complement.
TCACTGAGCAACATATAAAGATTCTTTTGTAATTGGCAGAGAAACCAAAACAAGGTTAAGAAAGCAAGCTATTTGTTTCCACTTATTGGCTATAGCATGGCAATGAGTGAGGTATTCAAAGCCCCACTGACCTTGTCAAATGAAAATTAAACAGAGCTGGTTTGGAACAAAAATGTCTTTTGGAAATTCTCGAGGAGGAAGGTAAAACAAAAATCCAGAATTTAGACATTCACCAATAAATTTACACTACACGCACTACCATTCAAATTGTACAAATATTTGCTCAAATAAGTACAGCCTTGGTGAGCATAAGAGACAAATGTTTCAAAAAACATTCAAACATTTTACCAACCCCGAACTTTTGAATGGTAAAGCAACAAAATATTTGTTTTCATTTATTAATTTGCCAAATATAGCCTCATATGAGTTGCCATGCATCAAGAATCTCAATGTTTGATGGTGAGGAATTCAGAACTTTGTAAATCCCACCTCATATCCAACTACAAATCTCCACTTGTAATGCTAAACCCTGTTACTGAGTGGTTTATACTAACTCTAGCCCAGAATAGCGAATCATCGTGTTGCCGGCAGCCATAACAATTAAAAAATAAATATGCATTCAGAAGAGATAAAAATGGAGAGCAGCAAATTGGCCATGAGAAGATGTGGGAATGTAATTAGTTTTTTTGGGATATGTGTTTGCCTTGCCATATTGTTTAAGCTTCCCATATTGCTGATATCTCTGTATAGATGTGTTTATTAACTGGAGCGAATTATAGTATAAGTTCTTGGTAACACTATTTTAGGGTATTTTAACTAGTAGCTTATTAGCGTGCATATTTCTAGAATATTGGCTATTTATTAGTACATATTAAGCACATATTAATGCCTTATTCTGCACAACCTTATTCTACATTTTTAATCCTACCCAATACCTAAACTTAACAACTACCTTATTAACTATTAATAAGCAGTAAATTAGGAGTTTATTGAGAAAAGTCATAGTAAATAGTTTATATGTGTTCCCTATACTAAAGTGTTACCAAGTTCTTTTAAAAGTTTTTCTAGTGACTCATTTTCATTATTTGAAAAATCTCACCTATTACCTAATGTCCCCTATCTGTCACCTATTAGATCTAACAATGTTTTATAGCTAGATACCTACCGCAGAACCTTAAGTGCAACATTTTTGTTGATCCTGGAACAACATTCAGATCAACCAGTCAGGTTTGAGGGACAAGTGTATGTCAAGTTTAGGCTTAAAGCCAGTGTTAGGTGCTTCTACATCAGTGTTATTCACCTATCATTTCCCTCTGATTTTAGGGATAAGTTATGGTTAGGGGTTAGGTTTAGGTTTAGGTTTAGGGGTAGAGATATGATTAGGACTAAATTTTCAGACAGGAATGTTGTTCCTGGATCATCAAAGTGACCCAGGAATGCATCTAACTCGGCAAAATCAGGACGTGTCTAGATACCAGCTCTTAGTGCATTAGTACTGCTCTTTGATCTACCAATGCTATTAGTACTATTAATAGTAGTAAATAAAATCCTTTACATATCCCAACGAACGTCAAGGAATATTTCTAGCCTTGGATTTTCAATTTTGTGATGCCTTACGATGGCAGTTTATAAAGATTTAAAATCAGTCTTAATTTCCCTCATCTGCCATCATTTTTCAAATCATAATTGCCAATAGATGACACTGTGACTGGATCAAGATCAACTTTTTTTTTTTTCAATTTCAAAATGATTTATGCAACTTCTTCATCATCTTCATACTCTTTGTGAGAGTCTGCCCATGGTAAGGAGTGTGGTTAGAAGTTTTGAATGTTTTGACATATTAATAGCTTCTGTCTTACTATGGAAGCTGTGAACCATGAAGCGCAGATGACTAAACCCGCCAGGAGGCTTTGTATGGAAGACTCCTTTCCCTTGTGCTGTGCTGGTGGACTTCCTGGGTAGTTTTGATGCTGCATAGCCTGGGGAAAAGCGACGGGTGTCTGTGATTCTTGATGAACAACTACATTTATGATTTATGACTTTTTTCAGTGAATGATTCAAATGGCAGATTTATTGTGTGGAGCTGTAGAACCTATACGAATACAACAGTCAAAGATGATGTTCATTACCAACTTCGGTCCTAATGGAGACTTGTGGGGGGTTGTTGTTTTTTTAGAGTGAGAAAACAACACATCAGCAAGAGTTTATAGCTCACTTTTCAGTGAGCATAATGTTGCATATCCATAAATAATCTTGTTGGTCAGCCTTTTCTCATCGTCCTGCATGGTGGCATCGTCTCACCAGGGTTACATTAACCCCCTCACTTCTGCTCCGCCAAACAAGCCCTGAGCCTAATATGGGAACTGATTAAGGCATCAAAAGCACATCAAACCCAGGCTGGCTGATCAGGAATCTTCACTTCCTGTGTTGGAAACGCCTGCTCCATCCCCACAGTGAGGGCTTTATGACTCCCAGCAGCAGCTCTGTAACCGTGCAGTGCTAGAATCTCCACCCCGATCGAAAGGCTCCCTGGGGCCCTTCGAGTGTGCACACAAGGAGCTAGTGATGAGTCAGTGTTGTGCCATGGAAAGTGCTGTACAGACGCTCGCAGTAGTGTAGCTCTGGGCCTTTTCTTTTACCCCATTGTCTTATCAGCCCAGTACCCAGCGCTTTCTCGCACCGCTCTGCGCCTCCCCACAGGGCTTGGTGGAAGAGAACGCAAGCACATATGCCAAACTTTGCCTCTCTGAAAAGTTTTCTGAGCTTTGCATCAGTGTAATGTAAGGATAATAGAGATGCAGAGATACAGACGGGCATATTCATTATTCATGTAAAGATGGAGAACTAAGTGGTACAGTCAGATACAGTATTTAAATCTGTGCACTATACAGATCAGTGATCGAAAGTGGATTATGAAGAGATTTTTGATGCGTTTTTGGATATTACCAATGTTTTTTTTTTTGTTGTTGTTGTTGTTGTTAAATCATATTTATAATTTAATTGGACTGAAATTGCATTGGAATGATTTATCACTCATTTCCATCTGATTACAGTGAATGCAATGTAATATTTAGGTTACCATTTCTGCATACCATAAAGCAAGAGATTATTTTTAATCTCTCGGCCTATAGCTCTCTGTTTCATAAAATCACTTTTTATATTTGATCAAAAAATGAGCAACCATTTGAATTCATCAAAGACTAATTCTGGCATAATTTCACAAATAAATACAAAAGAACAAACAGCTTTTGAACATTTCAACATTTTCCCCGCTGCTGTTTTCATTTGCTATGGAAATCTAAGTACACAGACTTTGTTTTATTTAATTGTTTCATCAAGCTTAAGGCTTTTACAGAAATCCTTCAGGATATGAAGGCTTTGTTTTTTTTGTTTTTTTCTTTGTAGATGTAAAGCAGATAAAATATATGGAGCCTTGAGCAGGCATGTTGCTACTGTTTACTGAAACATGGTTGTGGACAGTGACGTCAAGACTAGTTTAGTGCACAAGGTGAAACCTGTTCACAGCATCGACCGGATATTGTTTTATAATGAGAGCAGAAGAGAGAGAAAAAGTGTGAAACCTTGAGGTGCAGAGAGAGAAAGAGAGAGAGATATTCAAGGAATAACTGAGCATGCACCCTGTCAAGGGGGCACAGCCCCAGTCAAGCCCTGCGGACACAATCATTTGAGCAGGCGAACCTCTCTCTCTCTTTCTATCTCTTTCTCTCTCTACCTGCGGGGCAGCAGCAGTGCTGTCAGCTTGAGGCTTCTAATTGAGTTCTCATTGCCTCATCATTATCCCTCCCTCCATCCCCCCATCCTCTTTTTCTTATTTCGGATAGTAAGCACTTTCTCCATATTAAGATGTGAAATTCATTTTGACAGGAGGGCTGAAAATAGAGTGGAACTCGTAGTGTATTCTGCTTGGTTTTCTCTTCCCCTCTTCTTCTTTCTTCACTTTTTCTCTTCTGTCTGTTTCAGTCTTTCTAGAATCTGCTTGTCTTGTTTTGCTGAGGGCAGAAAACCCCTTTGGCCCGGCCCAGTCTCAGTAATATTGTCATTAAACGAGTGTGTTTGTCAGAGAGAGAAAAAGAGAGGGGGAGAACGAGGGTGGCCACAGACTGCCTGCTCAGCCAAACAAATTCAACCACTCGTGAAATCTTTGTGAATCAACTCCTAATGTAACTTAATGCTGTAACAGGGGGTTAGAGCAAACAGGGAAATTGCAGATATGTATTCGTGCCTGACATAGGGGAGAAATACAAGAGAGAGTTATTTTCTTTATGTCTGGACAGGTTGAAGATGCTTGTTAAGGATATAATTATGATGTCCTGGTGTGTATGCATGGCTGAATTTAGCCCCAGTGTGCTATGTTTGGATAGCAGCCATACTAGGGATATGCTAACTCGAACAAACAGCTCTGACCTGAATGCACAATCTTTTAGCTTATAATTAGTGGTGATTGGGTGAACATCATATTGCATTTCTAAACCCCCAACACTGAGTATTACACTAGTAAAACTGAGGGGAGTCGCCAGACTTTCTATTTTCACCTGGCAGATTAAGGAGAAGTTAAAAGATAAAAAAGAAAGATAAAAAATATAATGCGTGTGTGTGTGTGTGTGTGTGTGCACGCGTTTTTGTGACATATCAGGACACAAATGTGTATAATGACATGGGTATGACATAGGTATTACAAGAAGAGGTGACTTATGAAGACATCACCCCATGTCCCCACTTTTCAAAAGGCTTATAAATCATACAGAATGAGTTTTTGTGAGAAAGTAAAAATATGCACAGTTTCCTGTGATGGTTAGGTTTAGGGGTAGGGGTAGTGTAGGGCGATAGAAAATGTGGTTTGTACAGTATAAAAACCATTACGCTTATGGACTGTCCCCACAATTCACAAAAACGAACATGTGTGTGTGTGTGTGTGTGTGTGTGTGTTGTGTGTGTGTGTGTGTGTGACCCTGGACCACAAAACCAGTCATAAGTTGTACGGGTATATTTGTAGCAATAGCCAACAACATTGCATTGGTCAAAATTATTGATTTTTCCTACCGCAAATGTATCAAAAATGCATTTTTGTGAGTGGATATGCATTGCTAAGGACTTCATTTGGACCACTTTAAAGGTGATTTTCTCAATATTTTGATTTATTTGCACCCTCAGATTGCAGATTTTCAAATGGTTGTATCTCGGTCAAATATTGTCCTATCCTAACAAACCATACATCAATTGAAAGATTGTTTATTCATGATGTATAAATCTCAATTTAAAAAAATGTACCCTTATGACTGGTTTTGTGGTCCAGGGTCACACACACACACACACACATATATATATATATATATTTTTTTTTTTTTATATTTAGAAAAAATATATATTTTATAAGTATATATAAGTATTTAGAAATGGGTAGTTGATATTAAAGGGTTAGTTCACCCAAAATCTCTGTCTTTTCATCGCTTCATAAGGTTGAACCACTGTACTCACGTTGACTGTTTTAACAATGTCTTTACTACTTTTCTGGACCTTGAATGACAGTAATTACGTTGCTTTCTATGGGAGATAAAAAACACCTTGGATCTCATCAAAAATATTTTCTGAACATGAACGAGGTTTGGAACGACATGAGTACTTATTGACAGAAATTTCATTCAATAGTATAGTGTAACCTTTAAATTGTCAGTAAAAAAACAAACAAAAAAACGTCTGTATTGAAGACTCTGTTCCCGGTTTCATCCTCCCACTGGTGTGTGTCATTGAAACCCACCCCAGAGCGACTGCGGTCAATTTTAAATGCATTCATGTGACTACTTAATAACCTAGGGCTCCTGACAAATGGCATACAACATGATATAAATTAATTTCCTTTATCAGACCTTTCTGATAAACAGATAATCTACCAATGCAAAGGAAACAGGAAGAGATGATTGTGATCTGTAGTCTAGTCTAGACTCTTTTATAGACCGTGATGCTGATGATGAAATANACTTAAAAAAAAAAAAAAAAAAGACCAAACGACAGGCTGTATTTGACCAAAGTGAGTCAATGTGTGTCAGTTTCACAGTGATCCTTGGTCAGAACTCTGGAATACATTTGCTACTAAACAGAGAGAGTTATCAACTCTAATTAGCAAAGTGATAAGATGAGAACAGCCGCGGCCAGTGGCAATTTTAGTATGGCAGATGCTCACACAGGTCAAAGAGGGATAATAGTGTGATGTCAATGAGGGTCCAGTGGCTGGAGTGAAAAATAAGATTAGGGTACTGGAGCTGATGGCAGCCTCTTTGCTCAAAATATTTCATGTTTGTGTGTGTGTTTGTGTGTGTGTGTGTGTGTGTGTGTGTGTGTGTGTGTGTGTGTGTGTGTGTGTGTGTGTGTNTTATAGCAAGTTTGTCTATGTGTGTGAACAAGAGAGTAAAGGAGAAGAAAAAGACAGAAATAAATTACAAGCGAGGGTGGTATGAGGTAGATAATTGCTATTGGCAGTCCAGCGTGTTCATTTAAATCTGAGCCCAAGACATCAAGATACAGACGTGTAGAAAGCAAGATGTAATCATTGAAGTGAGGAAATATAGACACCCTGTTTGTCAGCACAATCACTCATTTTTCATGTTTACAAGAATAGTTCACGCAAAAAAAAGAAAGAAAATTCTGTCATCATTTATTCACTCTCATATCTTTCCAAACCTGTATAACTTCTGTAGAACACAAAAGCAGAATTTTTAAAGAATATAATGTCCGCTCGTTTCCATATAATGAAAGTGAATGAGGACTGCTTCACTAAAACATTTGTAAAATATTGTAAAAATGTCTCAATCTCAAATGATTTATAATAATATCACCTAATCTCCACTATATCATTTATTTCAAATGTTTTTGTGCATTCTTTGGCATTATAATGATATATTAATCTATCTTTTTTGCATGCTACAGTAGGCTATGTGTGCGTGCTTCCATGCTTCACTTCCTAATTTCAGTTCTTGAGGGCGCCCGGCTCGCATATAAGATTGAGTTTGCCCATTGGCTTCTGTGCATTACTGTACAGATGGCATTCGCTCGCCCCTGCCCATATTGCCCACAAACCACTTGACATTTTAATCGACATTTCCTTCAGAGCTCCCACATTAAAGGCCATGACATTTCATTTGCACATGATGTTGATTAAAACATGGTTACATACTTCAAAATAGGGACAGAACCAAACCTGAGAAAAATGAAGGGATCCAAAGAACCTCTAAGTGCCTGTGCAAGCCTAACAAGATGCTCTTTAATACTAGGATATATATGCAGAATATCATATAGAATACAGCACCAAGAATATTATAAAATGTGCTATAGTATAGAATATGTAATATATGCTAATTTTGCTCTTTGCTTGATTTCAGTCGACGCCGACAGTTGCTTGATTTCAGATGACACCAACTTTCTTTCAACATACAAAACTATCAAATATTATCCTTATGTTGTTAGATTATCTGGTAACACTTTACAATAAGGTTTCATTAGTTAACATTAGTTAACTACTTTAGTTAACATGAACTAAGTTACTTCTACAGCATTTATTTATCTTAGTTCATGTTAATTTCAACACTAATATTAAAATTAAATGTTGATTTGTTAACATTAGTTAATGCACTGTGAACTAACATAAACAATGATCAGCTGGATTTTTATTAACTAACATTAACAAAGATTAATAAATACTGTAACAAATGTATTGCTCATTGTTAGTTCATGTTAGTTAATTAACTAATGTTAATAAATGAGATTATTGTAAAGTGTTACCGATTATCCTTATATTGCAATCTTTACGAACACAAGTTGTTCTGCCCAATATGTTCGTTGTATCTGCATAACTGAATACACAACGCTAGCTAAGCACATAATATATGTTATAACATAGCTGTGTATTACTTCCATATGGACATTACTTTGACACACTCATATCTGACTGTTAACATAAAAACATCCTAAATTGTAACACTGAAACAAGCATTTTCTGTAAAGCTGCTTTTAAACAATATGTATTGTAAAAAGTGCTATACAAATTAACTTAGAATATTATAATCATTGATAATAATATAACCACTAAGTCAAACTGGTAAAATAGAGCACATTCACAACATTTATAATCACCCCTGGAGCAATAAAGTCTTCATGTCATTTTCTTAATAATTTTATTTGCTAAATATTCTTAATGATATTTATTACTTCTTGTAATAATAGCTATTCTTATTTTTATCATCTCATCAAATGTAAAAATGCATTTTCTTCCAAGTGGATATGTGTTCTGTTCAACAGTGAAAGTTCGAAGTGAAGTTTTCAGTGAAATCTAGAGCATATCTGACATTTCTTCATGTAACTTTGGACAAGGCTGACCACCATCTGGAAGAATGTGAGTGAAGAGGCTTCATCTCCATCATGTCACCTGGCTTTGGATCGGTAGCCCCAGCTGTGTATCAGTCTTTTCCTCAGGCTGTGTCCTACCTGCCATATCTTATATCTCCTACCCCTCATGTTCTCTGCCCTAGAGGAACCAGGTCTGGTGTCGACTCCGTACAAACTAAACGTCCACATACTGTCAACTCAGCTGATCTGGTGTCAGTGCTGAAATAGCAACTGACATGCTATTGTTCTCTATTAAGACATCCAAACATCTTTGAATAAAAAGTTAATGCAGATAAAAGTTAATGTTTAAAGCCGTTAGCTGTTACATGCAGAGTTATGCATAAATTGAATGAATATTACATGGAGCTTTTATCTCATAGATAACTTCAGGTGATAGACACTGTCCTATTTTTACTTTATAATACTTCCCGTGAACTTTGCTTCGACTATTGTTCATGATGTCTTAGTTGCCTTGCAGGTAAATACAATGGAACTCAGCCAAGCATACAGCCACGTTTCTTACCATAACATCCACTGGAATAAACTAATCACAGTACATATTAGATATAGTATTTTAGCTAAAGCTAACATAGTAACCTAATTAAAAATAGATTTGTATCATATCCATTGACCGCTTGGATTTAAGAGAGGTGAAGAGGTTAATCATAGCCTGTGAGAATTAGACTGTAATTGATAGCGATTCATTAATTAGCTCAGTTTTAGTCAAAGTTATCTGTGTCAATAAAAATATAGTGCACACATGTATGTTATAGGATTGACAGTAAAGATACTTTTTTTAAATTCTCATCTCTAACCTTGACTCTTTTTTTTTTTCTTTTTTCTTTTTTTTTTTGATTGACACTTTTTGTTCCATTTTAAAACGTTCTTCAGGTTTAGTTGAGTGGATATTTTAATTTAGTGGATTTTTTTTCTTTTGTATCATTTGATTATTATTTAAATTGTATTAATGCTTAGACATGTCACATTACTGCAAAATTGAATAAAATGGAACAAAACAGACTGTAATTAATTAATTAATTAATTAAAAGTGAAACTTGTATATACAAATAGCATGCAAAAAGAGTTTAAAGCTGTCTTGACTAAAACAAGAATGCTGGTAAGGTTAATACTAGTGTCAAAAATGTCAATAAGAAAAAGCAGGAACATAAATATGCATGTAAACGGTAATATAATCCAAATCTTTCTGGAGTCGCTGTGCCATGGGAAGAGAAACAGACAAAAGGAGAGAGACATGAAACCGTAATTTGGGAATCTATTACAGGTCCTCCGCACAGCTCTCCTCTCCCTCACCCATAAACACACAGAAATGTGTTCAAGCGCCAGGATCCTTTATAAGTTTCCCTTCTCCAGGAGTAATGCGCTCTGAATGGCTGCTAAAATGGGCCAGGAGATTTCATTCCCTTCGCTCTCTCTCGACGCCTCACCTTTGGCCCTTCGATGATATGAGTCCTCTTGCTTTTCTCCCCACGCCGGTGATGGGAGGCTGAAATAAGCCAGAGCCAGCAGGGAGAGAAGGGAATAAAGCTTATTTACAAAAGCTCTAGCATGGCAGGTGTGCTGTCCACCACCCAAATTAGCCAATCAGCTAACCATCAGTCCAAGAATTCCCCACAGCACAGCCAAAGTTGGACTGAGTAATGCAAAGGGCTTTGGAATGTTGCTTCAGTGCTGTAGACTAGAGGAAACTTTGACAGGTTTCGTATAAACCCTCAAAAAAAGGTAACAGTTCTCATTACAGACAATTACAACCGTTATATAAAAAAAAACAAAAAACAAAAAAAACCTTCATGCATACCGTGAGACATGCTTGCTTCTGATTTATTTGAGAAATTTAGTTTAAGCCAATAAGCTTATACTGTGTTTATTGTTTATTTAGTAATATATATATATATATATAAGCTGCTCTCCTCATTAAAAGGCAGATCACTTGAAACCCTTCAAGACCTGGTGTCACCATTTCACTGTTAGTGCTCACCATTTTATCCATAAGCTTTTCAATGTGACACACAGCTTAATCCATATAAACAAAATCCCCTAAATGTTAAATAAACATCCTGGCAAAGCAAATCATTTTCTCTTTTGATACATTTTGACTTTTGGCATTGATCCTAAAATGACATCATCCAGACGAGGGTGTCGAGCATTTTTCTTTTCTTTTATTTCCTTTTTTTTATTATTTTTTTTCGCTGGCATCCTTATGAGTGTGTCTGATCTTTCGACACTCATGCAGAAAAGAGTGAATAAATAATGAGTGAAATAACCTCCAGGCATGAATCTTACAGATATATGAAATATTCATATGATTCCTAACACAAAACGTTTGCTGAAAGCCAAGCAGTGTGCAGATGTCATCCAAAGGATGTATGTATGTAAGGTCTTATGAGAAATCTTGTACGTCGTTGAAATGTTGATCTCATTTGATTTATTAAAGTGTATGCCATAATTTGACCCATGGCCTTTCAGCTTGTAAGCTAAATCTGGAGTCGTATTTTGTGCGAAGGCTTCAGTGTATTCATTTTCTTTTTACTATTTAATCTACCAGATAAGTGAAGCAGAACGATTCAGTCTTGAATTTCCTAATTGAAACACTTCTGTACAAAATACACTTGATCAAGCAGGCAGTAAAAGCAAGTATGCAGGTTTTCTTGTCGTCTGATGGCAGATATTATCTAATGCTGTGCGCTCAGCACCAAAAATGGCAGTCGAGTGTGTTCTGCATAAGTTTTGAGACATCAATATTTATAAGTGTCTGTACTTGTGCGAACACAAATGTTTACCCCATAGCTCTTGAGCGTAAAACTCAAACAAACCGGAGTAAGCAATCACTCTTAGATGCAGGATACAGAGTATGAACTTGTTCACAACATGTTGTCTTGTTCCAACAGAGAAACAGGTGCACAAATGCACAGAACAATATGAGGACCTGTTTTATGTTTAGAAAGACTCCTCTGTGGCCTCCATTAGCATAACAGCGGTTCATTACACGACTTCTGGTCTTTCTGTCTAGATTCATAATAGTCGTCGCTTTGACCTCGTCCCTTGTGGGAGCCAATGGTGTGAAGTGGAATATCCTCTTGATTGGAGCACAACCTGGTTTTTACACACTCGTACACACACACACACACACACACAGTAATGGGTGTGAGAGTGTCGGAGGCTGTAAGTGTGTCTCTCACCTTCCTGTCCCTTCTCTGGTCCCTTTTTCAGGTCAGTAAACCATCAGGTGGCTACCAACCATTTCTGCAAGGCTAAAGAGAGACAAAGAGAAAGAAACAGGAAAACGGGGAGCGAGAGCAACCAGACACCTCTGTGGAGGGCACCAGACAGCCAGGGTGTTGAAAGTTAATGGAGCACTCTTTCACAAACACTCTTCTCTCTGGGGGCCTCTTTCTGTTCTCCTCCCACCGCTGAGCCTGCCTTTATTTTATTTACGAAAGGCTCCTTTATGTGCTTTCATCAGCGCTGCAAATTATATAGCCTGAGTTAATGCTGGATGTGACCAAGGGATTCCCTCCCGGTAAGAAGATGCAACGGAAGATTGTTTGCAGAATTGTCTCCTAACATTGAGCATGCCACTTTGTGCGAGACAGAAACGTGCTGCACACCGCGGTGTGGCCTCTTTAAGCGATCCTCTGGGCCATGCCCCTGTAATCCCCCCCTTCTTTAGATGACCCTGCTGGGTAATGCTGCCCCCCTCCTCCTCCCTTTTTCTCTAAAGGGCTGTAGGATAAAGCCAAGGGGCTGTGGTCAAGTGTGAATGTTTGGGAAAACTGTGCACTGCATAAGCAACAAGCTTGAGAGGCCCCCTTAAGAGTGTGTCTGTGTGAAGGTGTGTGTATGTTTAGGTGTATTACACATGCCAAATGTGACAACTGTAGTATTTAGGCAAGAGTTTTGATATTAAATAAATGTGCTGTTTCCTTTGGGCATCGGTTTAGTCTAGTGTAATACTTAAATAGAGAGAGAAAGAGGGAGATGAATAATTGTAGTGGGGAATAACTTCATCCCACATGAAGAAAAAAAAAATTCATTATTAACCAGCCTAAGACAATAGCTGGTCTTAGCTGGTGTAAGCTGGTCTCGCATGCTCACCAAATACCTCATGTCATTTAGCTGGACCAGAGTAGCCAGCGAAGGTCAGCAAAATATCCACAGCCACTGTCTTGAAATAAATGCTACGATGCATTTTTATACTAAATACAGCTAATAAAACTAAAAGTTTTGAAAAAATGGTAAAATGATTGTGATTTTAATGGTAAAAGACTTTAAAAATGGTAAAAGACTTTTAAAAAAAACTTGAAAAACAGAAAGTTTCCATATACAGGGAATAACTGTAATAGATCTAAGCATACATTTAATGTAATTTTACAGTAAAATACCATTAAATTTACAGTTTTTCGGATGTGAAAAAGAACAAGTACTTGTATAATTTACAGTAAACACTTCACATTTAATGTATTTTTTGTTGAAATAACTGTTTCTTCTTAGTTTTTTGTAATCAGTTATGTAAATTAGTGTTTCAGTTATATCTAATGTTGTTAAATTAATGTTTATTGCATTTTCTTTTTTTTATTTCATGTGTGTTACCACGATGGTGTTTATTGTTTTCGTGAATGACACTGTGCACCTTCTATATATTAGTATTAACCTTCTCAGCTGAAGGAAAAGCTGCTTGTGATGATCAGTTAATGAAATACGGTATTTTTCTGTAAATTTAAGTTAAATCCATAAAACGTAAAACATTGCTACCATATTTTTTGATGGTAAATTTCTGACTTTTTTTTTTTTACAGTGAAGGAAAAGCAGCATTTTCCTCCAAAAAATGAAAATTCTGTCATTATTTATTCATGTCATTCCAAACCTGACTTTCTTTCTTCTGTACAACACAAAATGAGAAACTTTGAAGAATATCCTGGCCATTCTTCTTTTTTTTTTCTTTTTTTTTATGTAGTGAATGGACAACTTCACCAAAGCATTGAATAAAAATAAAACATAAAAGAAGAAAAAGTAGAATGTCTAAATCGCAGTTGATTTATGATAACATCACCTTTTATCATTTATGCCAGATATAGTGTCTTTTTGTGTGCATTCTTTGATGGTGTTATAATGATATATTAATTTTATTGCATGCTTTGTGTGTTTGTGATTCCATGCTTCACTTCCATTCCAAGAATTTAAAGGAATAGTTCGCACAAATTTGAAAATTCTGTCATCATTTACTCACCCTCATGTTGTTGACTTTCTTAATGATGACATGATTTTCATTTTTGGGTGAACTATCCCTTTAATTATATATTTCAATAAAAAAACGGAACATAAAATGTTGCATAGTAACATTGACTTAATCTTTGTTTGAACTGGTTCATTGAAATGAACTGTTTGAACAAACTGATTCACTAAATTAAAACAGACTTCCTACATAAATAAGAGAGGGAAAAATTTAGTAACATATATTATATTATACATATATTATATTAACATATATTGAAATTAGCTACTAGTTGCCTCTGAACACTTGCAAACACGCATGCAAATGTCACTTTCTAAGAGAAAACCGAAAGCATTGGTGAGCAGGCTAGTATGCAGGCCACATTTTAAAGTGAATGTGTGGTTACTTCATTCGCTCAGTGGCCATGCCCTCCCTCCCCTCCTCCTCTCCTGTTATTCTTCTCCTCATGCTGCTCTGTTATTGGAACTGATGGGTTTATTGAGAGTTTCACACTTTGCAAAAAGGGGGGGAGGGGGGCTGCTGATTTCGTTTGTTTTTTCTCTCCCTTTCCCTTCTCCTCTGCTCTTTCTCCTTCCCACTCTCTCGAGATCACTTTGGCATCCACCACAGTTCTCCCATGCATGACTATTTACATGTTAGCGCTTACCATAAATTACAACTGAATGTAACAAATGAGTAAAATCTCTGTGAATTAACTAAAAGAAAGAAGCGGGAGGCTGGAGTTAGTTGTCACTCAGGAAGTATATAATTCAGTAACTAAAAGGTTTTGAGTCCAGTTAAACAAATGTGTGTTTTGTCTTGCAGTGCTTTAGTATTTTGGCCTCCAAAACATAGTTTAAATTCCTCATAAATTAAAGTGGCCTTCATTTATGGAGGTTTTCGAGCAGAGAGTGAAGGTTGAAGGTTGAATTAGCAGAGTTGAACATCTCGCACAGTCACCAGATCTAAATATTTTTGAGCCACTTTGGGGTATTTTGGAGGAGCAAGTCAAAAAAATGTTGTTCTGGAAAAGGAATGGCTCAAAATCCCTCTGGCCACAGTGAATGACTTGTATCTGTCATTCCCAAGATGAATTGATGCTGTATTGGCAGCAAAAGGAGGCCCTACACCACACTAATAAATTATTGTGGTCTAAAACCAGGTGTTTCAGTTTTATTGTCCAACCCCTGTATACATATATATGTTCTATTCAGTGTCATAAATGTCAGTTCGAGACAAGTTGACACAGGTTTTAAACAAAATAAATGTATAATAATATTACAGTGTGCTTGACAAAACAATGGTTTGATACCTCTGGATAACACTTTACAATAAGGTCCCATTAGTTAGAATTAGTTAATGCATATTAACTGAGCAATACATGTGTTACACTATACACTTTAGTTATTAAAAATACATCTGTTCTGTCAGAGTTATGTTTCATTGTTTTTGTTCATATTCCTGTGTTTCCTGTGTAGTATTAGTTATTAAATTCTCCTTGTTTGTCACCTTGAGTACTGATTTCTTTCACCTGTATAAGTATCCCCTGTTTTATTTATTCCTTTTGTCATTGACTAAGGTCCATTAACTAATTTGAACAGATACAACTTTTGATTTTAATGATACATTACTAAATGTTGAAATGCTTTAGAAGTTAAATAAAGCAGTTAATAAATGTTAAAAAATGGAAGCTTGAAATGGAATTGTAAAGTGTTACCTAATTATGTGTATTTTTTCCTTTCTCTTCTTTTCTGTTTTCTTTTATTACTCTTTTACCACTATTGGGGCATGTTGTCACAAAAGAAAAACACACTTCATCATCAACTTGCAGTATTTCGAGCTTAAAAACCAAACTAAGGTTAGTCAGAGCAGACAGACAAAACATAACACTTGTTGCTTTTTGTTGTCTCTGTCCTCACAGGATAGAGAGAGGTAGTCAATGTCAGGATGTGAGAGATAAATGAAAGAGTGATTAAATGGAGGGAGCAGGATGGTAAATGAGGCATACAAGAGAGGCCCCCACTGTGAGCTCACGGCTGTACACTTAGACAGGTTCAGCACTCTAGATCACAGCACAGGACTCTAGATGTAGCTCCAGAAGAGGGCAGGGCATCTTGATATGTGCTGTTTAAGGGTGTGAAAATGATGCATTGATTATAATAATAAAAAATTAAGGTTGCACTTGATTTCCATGGTCTACTTTTGACATTCTACAAACTATAAGCAACTATGCAAGGACATGTAACTAGCTCTAATTAATTTTCAACTTCATGTCAATTAACTCTATTTGTAGTATTAGTAGACTCTTAGGTTAGGGTTTGGGTTAGTAGAATAAGTTGACATGAACTTCCAAACTTATAGTCAGTAGACTGTCTGTTGGGCGAACATCAAAATAAAGTGTTAGCAGATATTAAGCAGACAGTCTAATAATACTCTAATGATTGGTAGTTGACATAGTTGAAAAGTAACTTATAGTCAGTAGAATGTCTAAAGTGGACTATCGAAAATTGGTCCCACTTTATATTAGGTGTATTTAACTACTATGTACTAACATTTAAATTAATCATTTGATACAATGCATCTATTGTGTTCAAACGTGTTTTTGCATTGTACATAATTTTAAAAAAATACCTGTATGCAATTAAAGTTAATTTCTGTAATTACATCTATAATTACACTATTGACCCTTCCCTTACACCTTAACCCAACCTTGAAACCTAACCATACCACCAAAACCTGCCCTTAACCCATTTCCCACCTCAATAGTAGCAAAAGTGTTTTGCAATACAATATGAACAATACCCATTTAATAATTGTACATATTGTTTTATCTCTGTACAAAGTAGTTAAAGACACCTAACATAAAGTGTGACCCAAAAGTTAATCATAATAATATAACTGATAATAATTAACAATGTATTATACTTCTCATCCAGAATGAATAATACCAAAAATAATCAAATCAAACTGAATTGTGATCAAATATAAGATCATATCTTTTTGTATTTTTACTTTAAAAGATTATAGAATATATAGAATATTGCTATTAAATTTATATGTATTTTTTTATAATGCATATTTTTCAAGAAAAATATTTACACCCTTTATAATTCTGTTTAATGTTTCTGAAATCAGATGTAACTCCAGAAGGTTGAAAAATTAACTAAGCAGAAGTTTTCACAGTCTTGCTGTCTATTTTGTTGGTGAGTTTGGGACGACAAGGTGAAGTGTAATTGGATTTCAAAATTTTTGGTTGGATTTCTGTTGCAGTGTCCTCGTTTGCCCTGGTGAGACAGCATCTGTTGCAGGGACGAGGCCACATAAGGACTAGGGTGGCATCGGTCCATCCAGATTGAGAGCTTGTCTCGTTTTTATAAGACACAGAAAATTAATATTACTGTGGGAACATTGCTGGGTTATTGGTGGTGTATTCTACTATATTTTATTAAAGTAAGTACTACTATTCCTCAAAACAGTATATGCAGTATAAGTTCGACATACAAATTATTACCACTTATTTAAGGACACAGATGCAATATCAAATGACACGTGACAAAGTAGAAACAAAGATGAGTGCATGTTTAAAACATGTCGTAAACAGTAAAACAGTGCACATTAGGATGTCTGAAATTATAAAAACGGTTGTTTCATAGATTCTAAGGATAGTGAAACACTTCATCCACCCATTTGGAGACTTCAGTCCTCACCTTGTAATAATAGAGTGACATACATAGAAATCAAGCACACATTTGGTTGAACATGCTTACTGGCACACATACCATCCACGCAGACTGTCTCCAATGCTCACACATTCACTTTCACACCCACATACACACAGTCCACCCTCTCTACTGACTCCTGCTAACATTAGACAGCAAGTGTGCTCTCCCGACACTACTACTGGTGTTTACAGTATATAAAGGAGATTATTTCCTGCTCTTACTGGATAGTTTTACCATCTGTTAGCCGAACCTTGTCCCTCAGAGCTCAGAGAGTGGCCATACAAAACAGCTATGGACAATATAGTGGTCTTGAAACTGTGCCAACGTAATCATATTCATTATGGCATAAATGACCTCTAAACTAGGAAGAAATGCTTTTTGTTTGACTTATTTATAATGAATTATTCTGTAAACACTTTCACACATGGCATTGTGTTATGTCACCATAACATCTGTCAATCTTTTCCCACACTATGTGATAAATCCCACTTCACTATTTTGTAGCCTATAGTGTGATGATCCACTTCAGCAGTCTTAGCCCCTGCTCCAATGCCCAGGGGAGGCTGACCCAGTCAGTCCCTTTTCAGCCCCTCAAGTGACTATTAAGGTGGTAAAACAACAGCCAGCCCTTCGCCCACTCTTACAAAGCCGCCCCCCACTGGGTCCATAAGACCTCCAGAATCAGCTGGGCGTGTATGTCTGCTGTAACCCTGTGAGCCTCCTTTATAGACTTGAAACCCTTCTTGATTTCTTTCTTTTGTTTATCTTTTGATCTTTCTTTCTGAAGTTGGCACCCCATACAACAAATAAATTGTGATGTCCAAACGTGTTGGACTACTTGTGCTCTCATGATTAAGAATATAATATAATATAATATAATAGAATAGAATAGAATAGAATAGAATAGAATAGAATAGAATAGAATATTTATCTGGCATGTCAAAGAACAGAGTCAGTGATGAGCTGTGTAGAGAATATAATAGAATATAATAGAATATAATATAATA
>RJVU01018862.1:942159-969902 GCA_003731715.1 Anabarilius grahami | reverse complement strand
GGCTGGGCTGGGCTGGGCTGGGCTGGGCTGGGCTTGCTTGGTTTTTTTTTTAATAACAACAAAAACGTTAGTTTTTTGGCAAATGTAAAGGCCTTTTTACACCAAAAATGAAATTAATAAGCCTGAAGGAAATGCAGATTCACTCCTGTACAGTAGAGGGCGCAGCTCAAACAAGCCTTTTGGCTATGCTGCGTCATTCTGGACTGCAGAAGAATTTGACACAGGAGAAGAAAGTTCAACACTCTTACTTAAGCAATAAAGTGAGATTAAATACATAAAGTATAATTTAATATATTTAATTATTGCAGGTTTGTGCAAAATTCTGAGATTGCATTTAACTGGAATATTGACGCTGTTTTTGTGCAAGTGAGATGAGTAAATGCCTGTTCACATTTAGTCTAGAACTACAATAACTATCATGTTTACACAGCATACACAACACCTCAGCACTTACTCACAATTTCTCTCAACATGGGGACAGTCAGTACATGGGAAAACAAAGTAACTTGTGTTACTTATTTCAAAAAGTAACTTAGATATTTTGTTGTAAATTTAAAAGTGATGCGTTACTAGTTACTTGAAAAAAGTAATCTGATTATGTAACTCAAGTTTCTTGTAATGCGTTACCACCAACACTGGTTATAATCATACACAAATGACAAATGTAAATATTCTATAATCCACAAACAGAAATATACAGGAGACTCTCAGGAGAACATAGACGCAAATCACACTAAGTAGTGACAAAACGCAATTTTTTTTTATTTTGATTAGTCAGGTACAAGTATAGTGCAGACTTCTAAATATTTCTTATCCATATTTATTTATTTATTTAATTTTATATTTACATTTTTATTCATTCATTCATGTATTTATAAAAATAGCCTACATCTTTTTAATTACAGGTTTAAATGCCAAACAAACATGTTGACACATGTCTAATTAGTGTGTGTGTTTTGCTGTTCGTTATGTGAAAAGTTTTGTTTTGTAAAAAGAAACCCAAACCGTGATCAGCTTTGAAGGACAACCGGTGTCCAGAATATTAGAGTCAGCAGTGCATAGTGAACAGCTGAGCGAAAGGCCTGCGTGTGCGTCTGGACTGCATTTCCAGACCTGGAAATAGAAGCGTGAAGCTGAAGTGAATGTTTGCTCTATAAGGTGGGTTTAGGAAAAAAGGCACCTGTACCACAGCCCAGCCTAGTTTAATTCTTCTCCTAAGCCAGACACTTCCTGATCTGGGGGAGGCCTAATTAAGATTATGTCATTGGATGGAAGAGGGAATGGGGCATTTAGAAGAATTGTGGAGGGGATTTGGGTGTATAGAGTGGCAGAGAGGAACCAGAGAAAGAGATAAAACATACATAAGTGAGCGTGCAAACATGGACACAGACACTTGCTTTTGCAGTAATGCATTATGTAGAGTATAATCAACAGCTGTCAGGTTGCTGCACGATTGCTAAGATTTACATAAAAGCGATGCATGGAGTTCATTGGTAGTGTGTGATTGTCAGTTGTAGTGTGTTTGTTCATGTTTTCCTTAATGCATATTCAGCTGGAAACAATATAATGTCAGTAAACAGGGTTTTACTTTCTTCCAAATGATGACTATGAGATTGTGTGTCATGTGTTTAGATATGTGTGAATGGAAACAGAGTTACAAATGCTTGTTGAGAACAGACTAGTGGCCTAAGCCTTGTTTGATGTCACTTTTCTGACCTTGTGAGAAACCAAAACCCCCACCCGACTCACACTTCCATGATGAAGCAGAGAGTTTGAACATACGCACCATGGCATTTGTCAAGTATGATAGTTATTTCACTGTCACCCACACAGGTCAATATACACAAACCAGAAAAGACATTTCTCACTTTCTCTTACATGCATGCTTACATATGTAGACATACACAATACATAAATATGCAGATGCAACACTGCTACAAATTTGTAAATTGTAATTTTACATAATATGGCCAATATATAGTTTGTACATAATTATTTTAGGTCTTTTAAGAAGCTCAATTTTGTTTTGAACTCCTCATTTTAATCTATTCATGTAAAATAGTACCAGCTCCTAGAAGATTTTGACATTTTGCTATGGCATGTCACAGGCTTGACCCAACACCTGAGTTACTTTTAACACACAGTACACTGCAGATCAAAGGGCACGTTTAACTAGATGTGTCATCATGGACAAAGACAGTCCATTTGTACAACACAAGCACCAGTTACATACTCATACAAACACACATGCTATCATTCACATGGGGTTTTCCTGAAGATCATGGAAGTCCCAGTAATCTGGGGATTGAAATCCTTTATGAGAGCAACATCTCCTCTCACCTTTATACATTTGGTCATCCTTGTTTCTCCCAACATCAGCTGGTTTCTTCCTCATCCACTACTCTAAATATCTGTCTTGGACTCTCTCCCAGAGTCTTGACTGGTACATATTCCACTACTCCATTCATTCTGGGAGCTTTTCCAGGGGAATTTTTCAAATCACAGCATATTTTTCTCTGTTATTCACAGGCTTTTACTTGGACCATGTATTCTGAAACTAGAAATATCCTTCTACCCTTTATTCTCTTTCTCTCCCTCCCTTTCTCTCTCCCACACTTTCCGTGTGAAAAACAGAGCTGGGTTCTGAATCCCAGCATTTTTCTTGCTCCTGTGGGGATGGTCCAAGCTAGTCCAAGCTTCTTAAAATAGAAAGAGAGAGGGGATTTGACACTGTTCTTTTCCACATTTTGTTGTGTGTGTGGTTTGATGTAAAGCCATGCTGAGTCAAAGGTGCAACGTTGCCAGGAATGCATGCTCACCTCTGAGTTAATGTGTATGTGTGTGTGTGTGTACATACTGCCATGTGGTTTTAACTTTCTTACAACTGTAATACTGTAATACAAGTTACGGCCATGGCGCTCAGATAGATTAAAAGTGGCTATGTATGAGGACATAGAAGTTTCATAACTGTTCCAATGACTGTTGCATAGTATGGTACTAATACACTCACACTATAGTATGAATTAGAGTGCAACTAATTATAACACGACACACAGATCAACCTTTAACCATAAATTTCCCAGCCAATCAATATTAATACACAACACTCTGTGTCCTGATAAATCTCAGGTGTTCTGTGTATCCAGCAAACATGTCTAGCTAATTTTAACATTTAAGTTATAACTCTGTGCAGATATCTATATAGTGTGATCTGTAGTCAACTAAGAGCTCAACTGGTGGAGCACTGTACTGGTGACACTAAGATTAAGGGTTCAATTCTCATTAAATATATAATTATATAACCCATTATATAATTTTTTAGGATTATGCATTTATTTATCATCCAAAATGAGAAGAGGTTGTCAAAGGTGTGGCAATATGAGATTTCCATGACACATATGAACAAGAGATTGCCTTGTAGAGTATGCAGTCAGTAAACATGCTCTTCACTAATTATTAGATATGGATAGGGGAATTTTGTATTGGTGTTTGAACCCTTGGTGCTAAGAAGTGTGTACTGGCTGTAATAGGTGGCTTAGCGTTAAATGTCACAGAAGGGTCTCAGGTCCCAAAGAAGGGAGGGGGAAGGGCACGATGAAAGGTCACACAGGCACTGATGTTATACCACAGATCACTTTTGTGGATGACTGGCCCTGTAGACACTGCACAGAGGCACTGTCCTTAAAGATCACCTGAGGCGAAGACCCCCACTTGGCTTGCCTCCAATCTTCACAAGATGATATATAGTGCGCAAATGACATTTTATGATGTTTAGTTCTAATCTGGCAAAGGTAGAAAGTGAAAGGAATGAAAATGCATTACTATACATATAAATACATCATTTACATACTGTACATAACATGTGAACTAGACGTTTTACGGCAGTAGCATGGCATCAGTGGTCAACAGTATAAGAAGTAAAATAGGAAATAAACACAAACAAACAGTTCAGTCAAACGTACAAAAGCAGCACTCTAGTTAGTACAGGATTTAATTTCATTGTAAACTTAATATAGCCATTAAGCCAAATCTGTTAGCTCTGGAACAAGAAATAAATTAATAAGACCAAAGATTGCCCGTATGATATACTCAAAACGAATACCTCATGTTTAAACACGATCTACATAAGAGCTAGTGGCAAATTCCCGAAGGACTGGCCGAGATTAAGCTGTTCTCAGGGGGACATGAACGGTTGCTGACGGCCTGGAGCTCGCATCTCAGAAAGCGTCTAAACAAATTTTTAAATAGGCGCTATGTTTACACATAAATCGCATAACTGAGGTCTCACCTGCAAACTCTTAAAATCAACATTCAGTTACAAAATAACAGTAGTATCTATAAAAATGGGTTTGCTCATCCGCCATGACACTCGCTGTAAGAATGCTGACAGCGGAGTGATTCAAATGGTGAAACAGATACCATGCGATACTGGAAGAATATTGCATGGCTGGAAAGACCTCTCGGCCAATCAGATTCGAGAACCAGAAAAAAATTGTTGTATATATTATATTATATTGTATTGTATTGTATTAATTATATTATATTATATTATATTATATTATATTATATTATATTATATTATATTGAAAAACTAATCATTTGTGTTTCTCATAATTTATCTTTGGCTGCATTATAATGATTTCCTAATAATGAACTTGAATACAAATTTGGCTAACATTTTAATTTAGGGCCAAATTCAAATTCACTATTAACTATATAAAAAAAAAAATACAAAATTAGAGAGTTAGTGAAGCTGGAAGAGAGCGTATTAAGATACATAACAGAGAATCGCACATAATTAGATGGATACATGGGTCTTCCCTCCTCTGTGACTGTAGATTTATGAGTTAAATGGAGCCAGGAGGCCCTCAGTGAGACGGGCTCAGGGCAGCTGTGTTGTTTCAGGACCTGTATTTTACTGTTGGCCAGCAGTTGGCTCTTCAACCATTTGGAATGCTCCGCATTCCTCAGGGTTAATAATACTCAGAAGGGGCCGTGGGCGGTTTGACGGGGGAAGGGCTCCGGTGTCCGATGGTGGTCACCCGCCATTTGTCATTAAACACAGCGGCCCTGCTCCTCTTCAATTACTGTTTACCCTGATGAAACATTAGCCTTTGAACTTTGGGTTCTCTTAGTCCCGTTGTCTCTCAAACTCAGATACGCACTTTGTACTACGTAGTCTCATAGTTTTAAATTTCATGATGAGTTTGAACCCGCTCTTTGATGAGTAGATGAATGTTTGCTTTTGTGAGTTTGTGTGCACAGTGGGTAAGTGTACATAAGCATGCGTCTGTTTGTGTTTGTGTGTGTTCGTCCACTGTTATCACAGATTCCCGTCTCTCTCTGTCTCTCTCTCTCTCGCTCGCTGGTGTTGTCAGGGTGTTTGATGTTTGTCTCAGATAGCTGATGAGTATCAGTGCTCGTTAAGAAGATTAGAGAACTGGCTCATTTGCATGTGTTCGTTATCTCATTAGATTGATATCGGGGAGAAAAAGGGCTTGACCGCAGTGCCTTCGCACTCTGCTCTTGCTTCAGGCAAACTGATGTATGCTCTGCACTGTAAAGTATTACTCACAATCAGCTCTGTTCTGGGCCTCCACAGAGATGAACACATAATTAGCAAGTTTTTCGCATGCTCCTTTGCTTAAGAGGGTCAACATTTTAACCTTATTCTGCCCTACATGAATTCACAGGAAGTTTCAAAGAGGGTTTGGTTGTATCTTAATGAGAGAGAAATGTATCTTACAGCAAAATTTCACAGTTAAATGTTTATGTTTTTAGTGTTGGCTCACATTCTGCATATATTCTTTTTCTTTTCGAGAATCACAGCGCAGGTGTTGTACCATTTAGGCTTGCTCATTAGCTTAAAGCTCATTAGCATCACAGAAAGCAAGTCACAAGGACAATCTCTTATTCTAAAAATGGCTCTGAAAGGATTTTGCCTGTTTTGCCTGGACATAAAAATGCAAAAGATAATTTCAGCAAACATTTACAGTATTTTCAGTATCAGCTCAAATAACGGGAAAACAATGTTTAATGAATGTTTTGACCTCTACATTGGTTTGAGTTCAATAATCTAGAGATTATCTTTTGATAGATTTAAGACAATTTTGAGGCCTAAGGGGAAATATACTATGATGCTAAATGATTTAGTAATAATATGTGTCTGACATGTGAGAAAGCAGAGTTTATGACAATTTTCACTTTCCTCCAATGGCCTATAAGTTGATAGTAAAAATGTAATTTTTCATCTCTAGCTTTCTTCAAGTTGCTGCAGATATTAACTATCTAACTATATAACTATCTATCTATCTATCTATCTATCTATCTATCTATCTATCTATCTATCTATCTATCTATCTATCTATCTATCTATCTATCTATCTATCTATCTAACATATTGCAGTCACAAATTTTGATGTGTTTTTTAGGACTAGTAGTGAAATTGTTGCCAAATTCTATCTTTGATTTGACCTAATCTTTAAATTTAACCACAATTATGAGCAAACAAATCCATACCTGTTAATTATTTGCAAGTTAACGACAAAATGTTATTGTGTAAAAGTTAAAGTGTTAACTTCACCGATTTTCAACCCACTTTGTTTTGTTATAATGTCAGTAGTATATGTAAATAAACAATGTTTACTTGTTCTCATTTGAGAAATTGATGTTTATTTGTAAGCAAAAGTCTGCCAGATGATGCAAAACATGTTATCTGGCAGATTTTTGACAGCTCCAGGGCTTTTGTGAAAACTATAGTTTGTACTTCTGCATTTATGTATCCCTGGCCACGGACAGTCGGATCGACAGAGTGGGTTATTAACAGAACATTTATTGTTAGCGTACTGAACATTATATCATACTCTGTCAACTCTTTAAACAGCATTATGGTAAAAATGGACCACTATATGGCAACACCTGTACGTGACAGCGTTTTGCTTCAGGCAAAACTGACAGAACGGCTGTTTCTTTCAGTTTTTTCCCCCCCCTTTTTTTCCCTCCATTTGGCCTAAAACACTATGTTTGTTGTCCTCCAGTTTGAAATGTTGACTACAAACAATTAGGTTTTTCAGTTTTTCCATCACAGCGTTCTCTCCACATTTACGATTCTTTGCAGCCTTTAGCCACTGCCTATAATGCACTGGATGCTTCACTGGAAACTGAGAATTACTCACTCCACTAAGCATGTACTCTTTGAATTCTTGCACCAGGAATCAATACAAGTTGACACCATTATATCTAAAAGTTAGCTAAGTAGTATAAGCATATCCATAGCAGACTGGGAGTGGCCGTCGACCACATGCCTAGTGCATTATGGGTGTTGATGTTTTCCTACTTATTTAGCAAAGGGGAAGACAACAGCCTTTTTTCTCAGTTTTTTTCTAGTCAGATAGCACAAATAAAAAAAAAAAATTGGCTTTCTACTGCATAGGCAGCCAAGTTTTATTGAAAGTCCATTTTGCCAGCAGTGAAGTAGATACCATCAACACTGGCGGATATTCTTTATATGAACCTATTTTCATGAGAATGCGTATCAATAGTACGCATGTGTAATCTTGTAGAATATATACACCAAAATGAGTTTTGGCATACATATGATACGCAGTTTTTCGCATGCATATGATACGCAGTTTTTCGCATGCATATGATACGCACTTTATGGCGTACAATAGGCACAAACCCCACACCACTAATCCTACCCAAGACTACCAAGCGTGTTATATGCACGCCATAAAGTGCGTAACGTATGCACATGAAAAACTGCATATAATATGGATGCCAAAACCCATTTTGGCGTATATATTCTACGAGATTACACTCGCGTACTATTGATACGTGATCGGGTTGCTTTATATAGATGTTCAGTGGACTTTCGTGCTTGGGATGGACATTAATCTAAAAGTCCAAACAAATAATTACTATGGAGCAGGCTAATACATGTTGTATTGAAATAAATAGTGTTGGATCTTTTGAGCAATTGCTCATTAAATAATGTTTAAATGTATAATGTATTAATAAATGTATCTTTTATAGTTTGGTTGTGCAGGTATGTTGTATCACACATACTGACCTGGCAGCCAATGAACATAAAGAGGTAGAGTTTAATATCTATCATGCAACTCTTATTTAACTGAAGGTCAGATGATTCCTCAGAGGGCGTTCAACTGCTCTGTCTGGCATCTGAGTTTGATCAACATGTTTATGTAATATGATCATGGTATTGTCTGGGTCTGATCTGGCATATACTTGTATCATATACTGTAACACTATTTTGAAGGTCGACTTTAGACATTCTACTAACAATAAGTAACTTTGCAACTACATGTCAACTACTAATCATTAGACTAGAGTATTAGTAAACAGACTGCTTAAAATCTGCTAACACTTTATTTTGATGGTCCCCCAACAGATATTCTACAGACTGCAAGTGACTTTGCAACTACATGTCAATGTTAACTTATTCTACTAACATATGATGCAACAGTCGACTACAGTCTACTAATACTCTAATGACTGGTTGTTGACTTGCAGTTGCAAAGTGTCTAATAGTTAGTAGAATGTCTAAAGTGGAAATCGAAATAAAGTTAAAGGGTTAGTTCACCCAAAAACAAAAATAATGTAATTTATTACTCACCCTCATGTCATTCTACACCCGTAAGACCTTCGTTCATCTTCAGAACACAAATTAAGATATTGTTGATGAAATCTGATGGCTCAGTGAGGCCTGCATTCACAGCAAAGCCATTCAAACTCTCAAGGTCCATACAGGTACTAAAAACATATTTGAAACAGTTCATGTGAGTTCAGTGTTTATATCTTAATATTATAAAGCGACAAGAATACTTTTGTGCGCCATAAAAAAACAAAATAACGACTTTTCAACAATATCTATGTGGGCCGATTTCAAAACACTGCTTCATGAAGCTTCTGAGCTTTATGAATCTTTTGTTTCGAATCAGATTTTTGGATCTCCTATCAAACGCCTAAACTGCTGAAATCATGTGACTTTGGCACTCTGATTCACTGATTCGATTCGTAAAGCTCCAAAGCAGTGTTTTGAAATCGGCCCATATAGATATTGTTGAAAAGTCTTTATTTTGTTTTTTTTGGCGCACAAAAAGTATTCTTGTCGCTTTATAATATTAAGATAGAACCACTAAACTCATATGAACTGTTTCAAATATGTTTTTAGTACCTTAATGGACCTTAAGAGTTTGAATGGCATTGCTGCGTATGCACGCTTAAAAAATATCTTAATTTGTGTTCTGAAGATGAACGAAGGTCTCACAGCTGAAGAACGACATGAGGGTGAGTAATAAATTACATTATTTTCATTTTTGGGTGAACTAACCCTTTAACCCATCTCTTTCCTGGGTAACTAATTCCAATGTCTTAAAGGTCAACTATGAAAACAGGATATAGGATATAGCTCTATCCCTACATACATGTTACATTGACCCTCACATGAACAGGACACGCTACAGTAACTCTTAGCGACTTCACTACAATTTATAGCATGGCCCCTCTGCGGTCGACATGTCTCTTATTCAACAGTCGGCAGAATTTAAGCCTGTTCCATTGACCTCTACGTTGTGGAGAGGCTGACAGTGACTATGGTTTCATGCTGCTAATCAAATTCTAGCTGAGCGGCGATGTTTCCCTGAAAAGTCCTCTGCATTGCCCCCAGCTTTGAATTGAAGTGTGGAGGTTCTGTTTCATTACAGCTCATAGGGAATTGTGTAGTCTTCTTACCTGGAGGGCAGAGGATAATGGCAATGACAATGGAACGTACGCATCGAGGGGGGGGTGCGTATACCCACACGGCAGCATGTCGTGATATGCACCTGACTCTCCTCTCGTGTTCCATTGTGAAAATCCCACCATCTCAAGGTATTAAGGCAAAACATGAAAGTTTTTTGTGTATGAGCGTGCGTGCGATCCCTTAGGTGAGTAGTTAGACTGGGAAGGGAGAAACTTGACATCTTTTTACATCTTTATTTGCTTCCTCGGGCTGATTTCTTATTTATCAGACTCCCTATAGGTGGAGTCTTCAGGTCCCAGCGCAGCCCTCTCCGCAGGTACCACCACTGATAAAAACACATCCTCCCCACCATCTTCCACTTCTTCTCGATTTGGGTTCAGGCAAAACACTTCTGCACTGCCAAACTTGGTGGAGTCTGCCTGCCACTCCTTCCTTGACATCTCTCGTTCGATTCACGCACAGATGTGACTGTCCGACAACTGTAAACGCTTGGAAATGCAGTCTTTTCCTTCTCTCTCTCCTCCCAACCTGCATTTCTGGGTCACGGAAGACATTTAAACTCCACTTATAATTAACAGCTATTTTTAAACGGAGTGAGAGAGAGCGGAAATAGAGCAGTGGTGAGGTAAAAAAGCATTAAAATTGCCCCAGATTCGCTATTGAATGGGACACATCACAGCAATGTGCTTGCTGATCAAAGTGAAAGGGGAAGAGTGGAGACGGGGCCGATCAGTGGGGATAAATGGATCCCTTTATAATAGTGTAAGAATAGGGCCCCTTTTTTACAGCTGAAACAATTTAATAACCGCATTCATTACAGGCCACTGGCTGTCCACTCGCTATCTCTCGCTACATCCTCCCCCTTTTTTGCCTATGAAAGGAAAGGCTGGTTACTGCAGCCCAAGCTGAATTAAGGCTGTTTGAGGGCTGAAATGAAGATGTGCTTGCTTCCTCTGACACTCCTAAATGAAAACCTTATACAAGAGCAAGCAGTTATCACAGAAGCTCCCCAAGGACACGCTACACTCCTCAGCCTGCTAATTATATCCAATGCAAATGCACTGTCTGCATAGTTAGCGCTTGCGCTCAGCACTTATTTATATATTTCGGTATTATTTCATTCATTCATTCAGACCTTCCTGTGTCAGGGGGAATAAAAGAGGCAGCTAATAGCATGAACTGAGTGAACTATTAGAAGCCCCTTCGCTTTTGTCTGTCTCACTCGCTCATTTGCTCAATCTTCTCTCCTTCCACTTTCTCTCCTGTTGATCTGGTAAGAATGCATGCGGTCCTCCGAGGGGAAGTCCTATAAACACGTTCCGGTGGCATTCATAAGGATATGGTTTGGAAGGACATCTTTATTAAAAGCGTTTTGTCTTGCAGCCTGTGTGTGCATGTTTGCCATCTTATCTGTCCATTAGCCTGCAGTGACCTGCCCACTGCTCTGTTCCTCTTCCTGCCGGCTTTAATGGGTAATTTAGTGATGCTGGCCTGACATATACTCCTTGTTTGTTGCTATGGTTACAGGATCTTATATTCTCTCTCTTTCTTACCTGTGGAGAGTTTGGTCAGTAAAAATACATTCATTTCCCTGGAGAACTGGGGTCAGATGCTAGCAGGTTGTTGACTAATTTTTTTACTCTCCGTAAATAATTTTGGTCATTTTTTAATAAATCTTGTATGTAAAGAGAGGTTTGTTACTGAGAAATTATATTTTATAATAATAAATATAGACTATACATAAGCAGTATGACTAAAATCTTGTTGTTGTTGTTGTTGTTGTTGTTGTTGTTGATGATGTTTTTGTTGTTGTTTTGATTTTCACTCCAATACCAAAATATACAGTAAGCAAAGGTGCATTTGTTACTTGTTACTTGTTACGCCCAGCATAACGAAGTAAAAGTACAGTTTACATTAGAAATGTGAAAGTAAAAGTACCCACATTTAATACTCTTAAAAGTAAAACAAAATCCAAAAAATTACTCACGTAAATGTAACGGAGTAAATGCACTTCATTAATACCCATGCACCTCTGATAGTAAGGCCTATTTTTTGGAATAAAGACTGATAGTATAACATAACAATAAATGACAAGTCTGACACTTAAACACAACACTTATACATTTATTTTAAAAATGACCTGCTAAAAGTGAGAGTAGAGACATTTATAATGTTACAAAATATTTCTATTTTGAAGGGTTAGTTCACTCAAAAATGAAATTTCTGTCATTATTGACTCACCCTCATGTCGTTCCAAACCTATAAGAACTTAAAATATTTTTTGATGAAATCTGTGGTTTTTTTATCCCCTATAGAAAGCAACATAATTACCACATTCAAGATCCAGGAAAACAGTAAAGACATTGTTAGAATAGTGTATAGACAGTGCAGGCTTCTGGTTTCTATGGCCAATAATGAGTCAGCGTTCTGACGTAGTACACGGAAACCTGCACTGTCTATACAACTTAAACAGCAACGAAATTTTTGAATAAAGTTGTTAGTTTTGTTTTGTTTGCGCACAAAAAGTATTCTTGTCGTTTTATAACATTAAGGTTGAACCACAATTTTAAAGATGTCTTTACTATTTTTCTGGACCTTGAATGTGGTAATTACATTGCTTTCTATGGGGGATAAAAAAACTAAAAAAAACTCTCATATTTCATCAAAAAATATCTTAATTTTTGTTCCGAAGATGAACGAAGGTCTTACGGATGTTGAACGATGTGAACTAACCCTTTAAATAAAGACTCTTTTTAACTTTCTATTCATCAAAAAATCCTGAAAAACGTATCACAGTTTCTTAAAAAAATAAAGCCCAACCGTTTTCAACATTGATAATAATAAGAAATGTGTCTTGAGCACCAAATCAGCATATTACAATTATTTTGAAACAATCATGAGACACTTAAGACTGTAATGATGCTGAAAATTCAGCTTTACTATTACAGTAATAAAATAAAATAAAAATGTTTTAAAATAGCAAACAGTTATTTTTAATTGTAATCATATTTCACAATTTGACTGTTTTTACAGTGTTTTTGATCAAATAAATGTAGCCCGGTGTTGCAGTCTGTATGTGACATCAGTTACCTCACATGTCATGCTTCCTATACCAGGTGACTGTGCAGTTCCGACTGTGAGTCTTATTTCTCTTATTTCTAGCACACACTCTCACAAGGTCATCTTTCTGAACTGCTGTCAGCAGGAGAGGTATGAATTAAAAAAGCTGTTTCATCTGCTGCTCTATCTGTTTTGGTTTTGTTTTATTGTCCATGGATAGGGAAATAATAACTTGCTGTGGTCCAATGTACGTGTTATATTTTTCAGCAGGTTTTATGGCCTCCGTCTGTATGTTATGACAGAGCTGAGGCCGGGTGCGGGCCTGCGCGTCTGATAAATGGCTTGCTTTGTACTCCCCCCCCAAAAAAAAGAAATCATAATTCCACTTCCTCTCCGAAGCCTGTGCTGTGGCAAGCATGATGGGTGGTGCCATAGGACCCGATATATATGTGTCTGCCTGCTGCTGGGAGATGTCATAATACAGCGGCTGTGTGTTCAGAATATTTGATATTTGAAAACGTGATACACACAGCATTGGGCCCCCTTTGACAACTTACTTAAGAAATACAAAACAAGGATCGACTTCATACTGCTGAAAAACTTAGGATGGTTGTTGTCCCTGGTCAAGCCCCTTAAAGTGCCCCCTGCTCTTCGTGGCCCTCTTCCTCTCAGGGGTTAAAACGCACCTTCCCTCTAAAGGTTACAGAGGTCGCACATCTGCATGTGAAATGTGAACCCTTTGACATTCCACGGCTGGTCTGAACCCACTCGAGCCCTTTTTGTTAGCTTAAACACTAAAGTCGTGCCTAACAAGCTCACCGCAGAACTAAACATGGTAACACAAGCTCTCTCCAGTGACCATTTAAGTGAACATAAAAAAAGAGTGATTAATGAGATGGTCGCACTTAAATGCAAGGAAATGTGGATAGAGTATCATAGCATGCAATACCACAAAAAAACTTCACAAGCTCAAGTTTTTGATGTTTTTATAAAGATATTTGGATATGTTTAAGCTGTATGTAATTAATATTATTTTGTAGGATCAAAATAAACAATAGAATGCATAAAATAGCAGACTGTTCTCCAACAAACTTATATTTATCGTATCCTGCCCATGCAGTTTCCAGACCCATAATCAGTATATACTATATTTTAGACAATATGCATAAAAATAAGAATAATGTTCATATTTGTATCACACATCCCTTGGTCAATAAGTAAAGTAAATCACTCACACTTCTTTTGTCATAGATACATCTCCTACTTTGGATCTTCTGTCCCAACCCTGGCTCAACACATTTGATACTTTGACTGTGAATCCTGTGAACAATCTGTTTATTTTTGTATTTTTTTTCAAGTGGTGAGAATGTCTGCACTTAGCGCTGACAATATGCATAAAAATAAGAATAATGTTCATATTTGTATAATTTCTGTTAAAGAAAGTCTTTGAAAAAGAAAAACTTTGTTCGCAACTTTCAAATCTCATTCACACATCCCTTGGTCAATAATGGTAAGTAAATCCATCCCATTCGTCCACACAGCTTTCCCGGCACTGTCCATTTTAGCTTTCATAATATCCATAAAATGGAAGAGTGCAGCTTTACTTGAACAAATAAAAAGAGAGCTTACAGCCGGTGATTGATGATCTTCATAGAGAGGTGGATCGCTCTCATCTTTCTTGAGATTTTTAGCATTGCCTTGTTTGCAGTCATGTGCAATCAGAGGATCCAGGGGGGGTAATAAATGTTTGATGTATGATACTCACACTTCTTTTGTCATAGATACATCTCCTGCTTTGAATCTTCTGTCCCAACCCTGGCTCAACACATTTGATACTTTGACTGTGAATCCTGTGAACAATCTGTTTATTTTTGTATTTTTTTTCAAGTGGTGAGAATGTCTGCACTTGGGGGATGGGCCAAGAGGTACACATTTGTCCAGTTTAAGCATTTCCAAGAAGTCATAGTAAAGATAACAGTGAACCACAGCAATACCCCCAAATGAATGCATACAAACACACATACACTGACGCACCTACACAAGCTAACTCTTTTAACATCCTCCTATCAAAGATTAAAAGGTTTTTCAGATGAGGTATGGGCCCTTTCCCTCCCTTTGAGGACTTAATATCCTTCATAGTGTGCCAAGAACGCACAACTTTTTAAATAATATAAATCACATTTATGGGATCGGCTGTTTGCCTACTTTAACTCTTCTGCTGCATATCAACGCCAGAGGAAATCCTCCTGGTGATGGTTGGGATTTGCTCTTGTAGTGCGTTAAGGATAGAGGGAGGGACATGGGCAGGCAGCTTTCTCATGTGGCCTCTGTTCTGTTTGATAAGAAGCATCATCCGATGTGGAAAGCACCTTGGCTTATCACATTTGACTTTAAAAGCCTTTTCCCTCAAAAAAGCCAAACAATTTCTCGGCCTTTAAGGGAACCCTGCAAGCATTTATGAGATTTGCTTGTAGCCACTGCTACCATTTCTGAGTCGCGCTCTTCGACTTTAAATGTGGGGCGCTTTTACAACGTGACAAAATGACCCTGTCTTAGGCTGTCTGATAAAATGAATACAGGGTCGAGGTGATGGAGTCCAATTACAGGCATAAATTGACGTAAATTGTAACCCGGGTCGACGTGGCCTTGCTTGCTCGTGTCCTTTCTTAAACTTGGACTTCTAACAAGAGTCATCTCATATTCATAGCCTATACGCTGCTCGTCCTCAAACTCACCGTCCTCTCTCTCTCTCTTCCTCCTGTGGAGCAGAGGTACCTCCTCCAGTTGTCAGAGGATCCCGAAATGATTGATTGTTTCTCAGTGTGTCCTGACAGGAAATGTAGTAGCGTGGGGCCCCTAGGGTCCGGGAAGCCAGCGCCTCCTGATTAAGACCCCCACAGTAATCATTCCCACTGAGCCAACCCTACACAACACCCGTCAACAGCACAAAAAAAGGAAGAGAGTGAAACAGTGTTTTTCTTTTCTTTCGAGATAACACCGCCATTGCTAAGAGGCTGCTGAAAGTTTTCAACGCAGCCATCTCATTCTCACCAGGGTTAAAGAGTAGTTTATATCAGTTGCAACTCAAAAAAAGTGGAAAAGCAAAGGTCCTACACCCAATAAACTCTCGCTCTCCCTTGCCAATGTAAACCAGACAAGCTTTAAACCTATTACAGGCGCGTAATAGCATTAAAGATAAAAATCTCATTGTTCCAGAGAGAGGAGGAGAGCAAAAAGAATGAGCCCCGCTCAGTATCACATGAGTGAGGTGAGAAAGAATTCAAATTATGCTGGAGTTGGGAGTTACATCTCTGTTGTGCTGAGGATTTGACTCCTAGGGTCACCGCACCATCTAAAACAGGAAATAAGGATGAGTTAACCCTTTCAAGCACCAATCACCTTTCATCTATCACATTTGTGCAATTGTATCTGAAAACAACAACTACACTCTAAAAAATGCTGGGTTAAAAACAACCCAAGTTGGGTGGAAAATGGACAAACCCAGCGATTGGGTTGTTTTTAACCCAGCGGCTGGGTTAAATGTTTGCCCAACCTGCTGGGTAGTTTTATTTAACCCAAATATTGTTTAAAAATTACTGTATTTCTTGCTTAAAATGAACCCAAAATATGTTGGAAATTAACATTTATTAATATGTTTAATAAACAAACATTTATTAATACTTTTTTTGAATAATATTTAAACAATAAACATTTATTAAATTGCTTATTAATAAATGCTCATCTTTTTGATTATTATTGTTGCCTCTAGTAATTATGAGTCTGATTTTTAATTTCCAACCTATTTTGGGTTCATTTTAAGCCAGACATATAGTAATTTGTAAACAATTGTTGGGTTAAATAAAACTACCCAGCAGGTTGGGCAAACATTTAACCCAACTGCTGGGTCAAAACAACCCAATCGCTGGGTTTGTCCATTTTCAACCCAACTTGGGTTGTTTTTAACCCAGCATTTTTTAGAGTGTAAAGTGAGTGATTTTGTTGAAGACTTATGCCTTAATTTTTCACAATGGGGCCAATTTTTGGAGGTAATTTTTTTGCGTTTTAGTCATGTTGTTTGTCAACAGAGTTGTAAAATTGTGTGTAGATTTACACAGAAAAGATAAGCACTAACATCACTCTAAAATCCTGTTAACATGCATATTGTTTATGTCTTGTGGCTACACCTCTGAAGCGGATTTTAGCGGATTTCCCCCCCATTCACTTCCATTGTTAATGCATCATTGTAACCTATTTTTTCAGTCAATTCATTTTTGTGGTAATCAACAGCCACAAATGTTGTCGATTGAGCTTAACTTGATTTGAACCTGGAATATTCCTGTAATGTAGTCTAATATTGTATTGATATTTAGGCAAACAAACCATATTTGTGTTGTAGATTTTGAAATGTACAAAACCATGTCTTAATCCTAATCTCTTTACAGATCCTATATCCTATATAAGGTTTGAACAAATACCAGTAAACCCCAATGCTATTTGTATAATGATTTGTGTAAGGCACTGACTTATTTCACAAGCAGAGATAAAACATGTGACATTTGGTTTTCAATCTGACTCCACACTGAACCTAAGTCCGTCACGTCACCTTGATCTGGCCTCTTAAACAGCTAATGTTGACTAAGGCACACTGCTAACTGTTTTTCTAGTGGGGCACTTCAGAAAGACAACCTTTGCTTCTCTGAATATGCATTGTATGTACTACACAAAGTGGATTCTTAGTATATTTTGGAAATAAATATAGTTCTTGTGAAAGTTGTACATAAATGTAGTTAAGGCAAATCAAATGGATAGTTCACCCAAAAATGAAAATTATCCTGTGATTTACTCACCCTCAAGCCATCCTAAGTGTATATGACTTTCTTCTTTCAGA
The DNA here is from genome assembly GCA_003731715.1 of Anabarilius grahami. NCBI lineage: Eukaryota > Metazoa > Chordata > Actinopteri > Cypriniformes > Xenocyprididae > Anabarilius > Anabarilius grahami. The sequence continues at coordinate 952,191 of RJVU01018862.1, read as the reverse complement.
TGAACACAATCAGAGATATATCTAACAATATCCTGGCTCTCCTAAGCATTATAATGGTAGAACAGGGGGCATGTTTTGAAGCCCAAAATAAATGCATCCATTTATAAATATAAATATATATCCATAAATATAATCCATACAGAACCAGGGGGTTAATAAAGGCCTTTGAAGCGAAGCGATGGGTTTTTGTAAGAAAAATATCCATATTTAAAACTTTATGAAGTCAAATAACTAGCTTCCACCAGACGACCGTATACATACTGCGCAAGTTGACTTGCGCCAAATGACTAACCCCTGACGTAGGATGTAGGAGTAGCGTAAGCTTAGATACCTCTCGCAGTTCAAACAAATATAGATAGGGGAACAAATTCAAACTGCTCTTCTCTTTTATCAAAATCCTCTGACATTTTTCTTTTAAATTTCTCGTTTTAGACTTCTAATTCATGACTGGTGTTTTGTTTTGCTCTATTCTCAGAGCTTCCGCATTCGTCATTACGTCATACGTTGGGTCAGAGGTTAGTCTTCTGCCGCAAAACAATGCGTATGTCCGTCATTTGGAAGCTAGTTATTTTACTTTATAAAGTTATAAATATGGATATTTTTCTTACAAAAACCCATTGCTTCATTTCAGAAGGCCATTATTAACCCCCTGGAGCTGCATGGATTATTTTTTATGATGGATGCATTTTTTTGGGCTTCAAAACACGCCCCCTGTCCGCTACCATTATAAATCTTGGGAGAGCCAGGATATTTTTAAATATATCTCCGATTGTGTTCGTCTGAAAGAAGATAGTCATATACACCTAGGATGGCTTGAGGGTAAATCATGGGATAATTTTCATTTTTGGGTGAACTTTCCCTTAGCGTTTGTATGTAAGTCATCTTGGTACCCATAGTTGTGTTCAATAAGTCCATTTTAGTTCCATTCAGCAGTTGTGGAATTCATTAAAGTAAATGGGAGGTAGTGATTACAGTTGGATACTGGGCCCAGCTCCAGAATAGAGGTGTACAAGGTGGAGGAATCCTAATCAAAGTTTGGGCCCATTCCAGCTTCACACATTTCCAATTCTGGGCTCTGCTGAAAGATGGATCATCACACACTTAAGTTCCACAAGTAGAATCACTTGTCCCTCATTTTGCTGAGGTCATAGTAATTCAGTCTTTGACTGATAATATTCTTAGGCACAGCTCCATATGCTTCCATGTCACCCCTAATGCATTTCTTGTTTATTAATTAACTTTTTGACATATATGCTGAGTGGCACATATCGATTTTGTTGCATAGCTTTAATTGATCCTGCACTGTCCCGCAGTGTTGTGTGAGAACTGTATATAGTTAACACAGACCTTGAGCCAAAACATGCACTGATATCTGGAAGCCTTGCCATGATTTAGCCCAAGTGCTACATTTTAGCCTGACGTGTTTTAGCGAGGGTTAATGTATGCTGTGCTGCCTGTCTCTGTGGCTGTTGCGCAGTTCAGCTTGGACAGCTACTGCATCTGTGGCTGGGAGAGCTGTGTTGTCTGGAGGAGCACCATTCCGGTCTCATCCCTCCCTCAGAGTCCCAACACAGATGGTTCCAGCTGCAGCAGCCACAGCGTGGTGCAACATCTGACAACTCCACACATACACACTGATATAACCATAGAGAGAACACTTTCTGTTCAATAAAAGTGATAGCAATAGTAAGGATGTTCAATGTCCAAACATGTCCATTTGCACAATCTACAACATTTCATGACCAACAATGTAATATACATATATATTTTTTTGTAATATATATATATATATATATATATATATATTTTTTTTTTTACATATCTTCATTTGTGTGTTTTTCNCATTTGGGGGTTTTTCTCAGCAAATATTCATATATGCCAATACCATTATGTAGTTTAGGGTCCAATTCTATTAACTAGTAGCTTATTAGCATTCATATTACTAGGGTATTGGCAGTTTATTAGTACTTATAAAGCACATATTAATGCCTTAGTCTGCATTACCATATTCTACATCCCTTAATGCTGCCCAATACCTAAACTTAACAACTACCTTACTAACTATTAATAAACAGTAATTAGGAGTTTATTGCGGCAAAAGTCATAGTTAATAGTGAGAAATGGAACCTAATCTAAAGTGTGACCATATTGTATTCATATTTATCTTCATTATTTTACATTAGAGATGAGAGAATAGTGTCTCTTGCCATAGCCTATGAATATCCATTTGTATACAGCATCTATATCTCTTTAAAAAAGAGAGAGACAGAGAGATAACAATGGAATTTTAACAATGGGATTTTCTTAAGCTCTCATTGACAAATTACTCGTGGAAAAGATCTAAATGTATCCGCTTGCTCCTGAAGAGGTGGCATCCTTACTGGAGCTAATGGAGCTCTTCCTTTCATACAGATTTATGATGTATGCACATTATTTATACTGTCTGCAGGTACGGGGATGATGAGACATGGTGTTGTCAGCCACGTTACTTTGATTGTGGTAAAACAGGGAAACATTGACTTTGTCTTGTTAGTAAAATTTATTTTCCCCCAAATGACAATTCTTTAAGTAGGAGCCAGGCAGCCGGCCAGGGCTGTGTGTCATACATTGCCATTTGCAAGCACAGTGCATATTTTAAACTGTTTTCTAAGGATTGTATAGGCATAGATCTTCCCTTTGCATCCCTTCTATAATGAACAGGCCTGTCTGAACTAATTCAAATTTGGCATATTGCATTGAGAGAAATAGAGACAGAGGCAGGGGAGAGAGAGACTTCATCAGAGCCTCTTGGTCAGAGGGCTGTTTGTGATTATTGTCAAACCTGCATAGCTCTACCCGGCTGGTCTCCGCAGGCCAATCAATAGAAATGCATCTCTATGTTCAGAGGAGATGGAGAGGGGTTGTTATGCCCACCATAAACAGGGTGGAGTTGTGAGCCTGCCTGAAATATGATGCTTTGTGCAAAAGGCATTCATCAGCTCCATGCAGAAATCAATCGGAAGATGTGGAAGAATTATTGCTTTGACATGCAACAGCAGTCGTGCATATGTCTGGCTCACAAGCCGCGATGAGGGCAATTTCACACTGTGTCAGTGACTTTCTGCAAGTTGTGCATCTATCATCTATCTATCTATCTATCTATCTATCTATCTATCTATCTATCTATCTATCTATCATCTAATCTGTTGATCATTTGGTCTGTGATAGGTTTTTAAGATATAAAAAGCAATTATTTCAGTTTTGTTATCAATGCTTGGACATGTTTATAAATCATCATCTTTATAATTTATAGCCTATGGGCTTTATTCATTGACCATGTCCAGGTGTAACTGAGTTTATTTATGCTGGATATTATATAATCTGTATGACTTGCTTAATTGTTACAGGTTCGTATAGTTCTTCTCTCTTATTTAAAAAAATATATTAATAAAACATTTAATAAATATTATACATTTTTATATTTTATATATTATATATTTTTTAAATTAATATTTAAAAATTAAATATATAAAATAAAATAAAAGCAACCAAAGCAGGGAATCAGATTTGTGACTCAATCTGTTTGTTTTAATTCAAGAAAATAGGAAGCACAGAGGATAAGCGCATTACAGGTTGAGTGTGTGTGTGTGTGTGTGTGTTCTATACAAAATGTCAGTACTTCATTACCTCAAACACACTCACATATTGGATTTGCACATTTCAATTCTCTGGACATCAGATCTTTTCATTCTACAGCAGTAATGTGTTTAGGTGATCTATAAAACATTATTATTTAAAACAAGGCTCTTTATGGATTGCTTATGAGGCATGCTTATCACTAGATTGATTTGACCTTTCCATGATGGCTGTTCATGAGAAGAAGAACAAAACATAATCCTTGCCCTTTTTGGATTAGAGTTTTTTTTGCTGTTGTTGTTGTTGTTTTTGTTCTACAACTCTCCCTATAATGGAGAACGGGGCAAGTTGTCACAAGTTTTACAGTAATTACTTCTATTTTCCAATATTTTTTTAAATATAGCATATGGGCGGAGGTACATTATGTAGACACACTATATAGGGGAAAGCCTAAGTTATTACATTGTTAGCTAACTGCATGATTATATATGTACATTTCTGAAATTACATACATTGGACAGTCACCTCCGATAACAGATTACTCTAAATTGTAATGTTGACATTCTCTGTAAAGCTGCTTTGAAACGATATCTATTGTGAAAAGCGCTATACAAATAAATGTGAATTGAATTGAATTTAAAGTTGTCACAATGGAACCTGCAATTAAACAGTGCAGTATGGTGTCAGAATATGTTATTACAATAAAATCAACCAGATTTCTACTTCAGAAAACCTTTTTTTTTTTTTGTGGTCATCAGATAAGCCCTCAATTTATATTAAGTAGCAACTGGAGCACGCAAAGAGAGAGTGACTTCACCAGACCACACAGCTTTTTAATTTCCCCTTTGTCATTATTTACCAGGCAGATCTCAATCCTGGTCATGAGGCTTATGCATTAATCAAAGTCTGGCATATCTATGTGCAGTGATCCTGCATGCAAGTGCCTGTGCATTTAGTGTGTAGGTGTATGTGTGTGTGTGTTTGTGTTTAGAGACAGACATACTATGGATTGCTGTGGCCTCGGCACTAAAGGGTCCGCTCCGTTATCTCATGATAATTAAAATCAACCTCATAAACATTATTGACTCCTGTGCTGCATCTGCGCGGCAACTCCTGCGACTTTGGCGGTTTGTAAAAATGCTTCTTAAAATATGAAATACTGCATATTAAGGCCCACATATTTCCTCTTTAAGTCGAACATTTAGATGTGGTTAAGTTATCATAATGTGCAATAAAACCTGCATGAGAAATCTGTAATCCACTTTGGAAAATTGCTTATGATACAGTGTTTAACATCACTGCTGAAAAGAGCTTTCAGAAGCAGATGCCAGGTTTATTGTGCCATAATTTAACCATACCTCAATGCAAAGGCAGTAAATATAAATTTATTAGTGGTACACTTAAACGGGCGGACCCCTGCGAGACAGGGGTCTAATAAGAGCTTTGACTGGAGCATGTTGCTTTCTTGGCTGGCTCTGAAAGCAGAGATGTCTCCGCTATGAGGGATGTCTGGTCTACATTAGGCCTACTTTGACACTGTAATTGACAGTTCCGGGTAAACGGTTTTAATCAGAGTTCAGTGTGTCTCAGGCTAATTCCACAGGAAAGCATCAATAAAGAGATCTGAGTGAGGGTGTAATCTGGTATGGATTACGTTTCAAACGGTGGGCTGTCACTCTTTCATTCTAAACGAGTGTTGACTGTACAGCCCCGGTGCTATTACTTAAGCAGGTTACTGTTGTGCACGTTCAGAGAAGGAGTTGTGAACTGTAAACCTGAAAGCCAGAATGTGGTCTTTAGTGTCAGCGCTAGCTGTAATAGTTGCTGAGGTGAGTGTATAGCAGGTATACAACACAAGACAAATGAGAATGCACTGTCTGTGAATGTCGTGACACACACAAACGACTCGTGCACAGAAACACGCACGCCAGTATCCAGTTCTCTTTTGCTTGAACAAACAATAACACAGAAATATAGCTGCAAGCAGCGATGAAGGGCGCAAGCCCTGGTTTAAGGAAACCTGTGCATGGTGGGCAACATACAATCTTAATTTAATTTAAATCAAACAATGATTTTACACAATATGAGACACTTCCTGTTTCCCTTTTTTTTTTGTCATTACTTTAATTCCTCACTATGGCAACACTGTTCGAAATATCCTATAATCGTTCGCTATTTAGCATCTTCAGTGTCTTTGTTTCATATTGACCGAGTGTTGGTCATTGCATGAACCTCCTACGAGGAGTAGTTAAAAACTCAGAGGCTGATTATTCAAAAAATCCACATTCAAACCAAAATATCTGACTTCCTGTTGGTCAGAGCTAATGACTGTAAATTAGTAAGTTGCCAGGCTTGATGAGAACAATATATATACCGAGTTTGTTGACTGTAGGTAAGACTAACCAACTTTTGTCAAAAGGTGGTGCTATAGAGCCCCTCCTCCTGTTGGGCTGGCGTATGACTTGTTCGGCCCGATGAGATCTATAACTCTATGAAGTTTGGTTACTGTAGGTGAAAAGGGGTGCGCTACAGAGCCCCTCAAATACAACCAAATAAAAGGGTGTACCACAGAGCAGTGAAGACTGTAAAGTGTTTGATATCTTTATTCAATTTCTTTATATTTCCTACCTGTTAGAAATGTAGGAAGGCCACAGGTAAATATGACATTTATCATAATGGGTTTATGTGAAGATTTAAATTTACTTAAAGGGTTAGTTCACCCCAAAATGAAAATTCTGTCATTTATTACTTACCCTCATGCCGTTCCACACCCGTAAGACCTTTGTTAATCTTCGGAACACAGTGTTTTGAAATCGGCCATCACTATATAAGTCGTTATTTCGTTTTTTTTTGGCGCACCAAAAATATTCTCGTCGCTTTATAATGTTAATATTGAACCACTGTACTCACATGAACTGATTTAGATGTGTTTTTAGTACCTTTATGGATCTTGAGAGAGGAAATGTCATTGCTCCTTATGCATGCCTCACGGAGCCATCGGATTTCAACTAAAACATCTTAATTTGTGTTCCGAAGATTAACAAAGGTCTTACGTGTGTGGAACGGCATGAGGGTAAGTAATAAATGACAGAATTTTCATTTTTGGGTGAACTAACCCTTTAAATTAAAAGTTTTTTTACTTTTTTAAAGCCTGATAAATGTTGATTTTTTTATAGCTTTCATTTATACAGTAATGTTGAATGTCTATAATTAATGTTTATATATATATATATATATATATATATATTTCATAGAGACATCAGTACCAGTATTAGTATCAGTAATACTGGCCTTCATTCATAAAAATATGCCATTAACAATATTTAAAATATATTGTCTTTAAGTTGTTTCCACATTAATTCTGTGAATTTATTACAATATAAAAATATTAAAAACAATGTATTTAATCGCGATTAATCACACATGGATTAGAAATTAAAAGAATTATAAATAATAGATACCATCCCAAAATGAATAAACGAATGTAATTAATAACTGAAATGTTGTGTTACATCTTGTGACCTTCCAATTGCTGTAATTCTAGATTAAAAGAGGAAAAAAATATCTATATATCTTTAAACAAAGACACTCTCTCTAGCTCTGTCATCTGGGAAACATTCTTAAAGATCTGTGCTGAGTTTTCCTGAGCATGTCCAAATCTTTTCCCATCTGCTTTGTGTACGTGAGAAAAAACAGAGAGATGCTCAAAGAAATGCCAGGTCCCTGTCTTATTCAAGCTTCCCAGGAAAATAGTTGTCACAGACTCTTGAACCTCTGAGAACAAGTGTCTGAATGCATATGTTTCCAGAACAATTATTGTTTTGTAGAAGAGGCTTTGGAGATGGTCCACATTCCTGCAGTGTATGGGCTCCGCTACAGGGAGAGGACTTGTGTGCGCTGTGGCCTGTGAAACTTGTCATGCAGCAGTTATCACTGGAGGCACAGGTGGGTTTCATACACACTAACACACACACACACTCTGTCATACACAAGCTATTAGCCATATATCATTCCCAAAACAATTTGAAAACAATTAACGCTGAGCCAGGCTGTCACTGACTAAGGCAAACTCAGTCACCGTGCAGAGCACACAATGTAATTACTGTGTATCTAACTATTGAGCCTTGTCATGCATTAAATTTGCCTCACTCTCAGTGTGTGTGTGTGTGTGTGTGTGTGTGTGTGTGCATGTGCATTTTTTTTTACATATCAGGACACAAATGTGTATAATGACATGGGTATGACATAGGTATTAAAAAAAGAGGTGACTTATGAGGACATTACCCCATGTTCCCAGTTTTCAAAAGGCTTATAAATCATACAGAATGATTTTTTTGTGAGAAAGTAAAAGTGTGCACAGTTTCCTGTGATGGTTAGGTTTAGGGGTAGGGGTAGTGTAGGGGGATAGTAAATACAGTTTGTACAGTAAAAAAACCATTACGCCTATGGAATGTCCCCACAATTCACAAAAACGAACGTGTGTGTGTGTGTGTGTGTGTTTGTGTGCGTGTGTGTGTGTGTGTGTGTGTGTGAAAATTAGAAGAAAAAAAACTGCTTTTAGTAGACCAACTGGACATAAGCATTGACGGTGAAGAAGAAGTTGCCAAAAACGTTCCTGCTATCAAATTCTTTATCAAGACACTTTTTAATTTCTGTAACTCTTTAACATGCCTCTTCTACTATTCTATGTGTACAAAAACTAAATTAGTTTAGGTCATTTGCTTTATGGAATAGATCGTTTGGCTTTACCAATTTTTGAAAAGGTGTGAGATGTGAAATGTGAACAGCCCTGGGCCAACCATTTTATAAATCTCTCAACAAAACATCAGCCTCTACAGTGACTCTGCCAGTCTGCTGTAGGTCTTATGCAAGACCTGCTCTTTGAAGCTGCTTGGCTGCAGACAATCCTGTTGTTTTGGCCCAAACAGGAACTGAGGTCAGGCCTGGCACTGGTAGACCCCGCTTATGTAATGAGAGGGAGCCCTTTGGGTAAGCTCTTTATGCATCTCCTGGACCAAAACTCATAAAACACACCTATATAAACCAAGCTGTGCACTCACAAAGACTGCTGGCATTATTTCAGTGAATGCAGCTTGTATTGAGAATCTCTTATTTTTTATTATCTTTCTCTCTTATTTTTATTTTCAGGGTGATGCTGTCCTATATAATGAAGAATAAAATTCTTGAAACAAAAACCTTATTACATAGTAATAACACTTTAATAAAACTAATTCATTGCTTGTTAGTCTAATAGTTTCATATTTGAAATATTTGAAAAGTTGTCTGTCAAATCAGTCATGTCATGCAACACGCAGAAGCATAAAACAAACATCTAAAATTCTATGATAATTTAACCATTTATGACTAGGCAAGACTAGTTCAGCTGCAAAATGGCGACTCCCTAAAACGTAATGATATGTATGTGTTATATGTTGTGTGTGTGTGCGTGCGTGTTTTTGTGACATATCAGGACACAAATTTGTATAATAACATGGGTATGACATAGGTATTACAAGGAGAGGGTGACTTATGAGGACATTACCCCATGTCCCCATTTATCAAAAGGCTTATAAATCATACAGAATGAGTTTTTTGAGAAAGTAAAAACATGTACAGTTTTCTGTGATGGGTAGGTTAAGGGTAGGGGTAGTGTAGGGGGATAGAAAATATGGTTTGTACAGTATAAAAACCATGTCGCCTATGGAATGTCCATAGGTGTGTGTGTGTGTGTGTGTGTGTGTGTGTGTGTGTGCGTGCGCATGTTTTTGTGACATATCAGGACACAAATGTGTATAATGACATGGGTATGACATAGGTATTACAAGGAGAGGGTGACTTATGAGGACATTACCCCATGTCCCCATTTATCAAAAGGCTTATAAATCATACAGAATGAGTTTTTTGAGAAAGTAAAAACATGTACAGTTTTCTGTGATGGGTAGGTTAAGGGTAGGGGTAGTGTAGGGGGATAGAAAATATGGTTTGTACAGTATAAAAACCANCCCTATACGATACCAGAAATATTTGCACTTATGGGGACATTTATAGCTTATAAATCATACTAAATTATGTTTTGTGAAAATCTAAAAATGCAGAAGATTTTTTGTGTTAGGGGTATGGTTAGGTTTAGGGGATAGAATGTACAGTTTGTACAGAATACAAATCATTATGTCTATGGAAGGTGCGAGAGGTCCCGGGTTCAAATCCCGGACGAGCCCCCATTTTTATGTTATGGCTGGCTCAAATACCGCAACATTAAAGAGGCAAACAACAAACTCTTCAAACAATAAACCAACTTATTTACAAAACAAGAAAACAATTATTAAACAATCAAAAGAAAAAACGATGTCTAGCGGGGAAAAATTGCAGGTGTGGTAACTAAATGTTGTATACTCTGACACTAACAAAAAATCAGGA
>RJVU01018862.1:890038-942144 GCA_003731715.1 Anabarilius grahami | reverse complement strand
ATATATATATATATATATATATATAGAGAGAGAGAGAGAGAGAGACCTTACTTTAAGGCCCAGTTTTATTTTGTTTTATTACTTTATTTTATTTATTTTGGACAGTCCCATTGAATTATATTGAGGTGGGGAGTGCTGACTTGGGCCTATAAGCAATCACTTAGTAACACCATAGCAACTGCATAACAACAAGATACCAACCACCAGCATACCTTAGTAACCATACCCAACACCCTAGCAACCACTCACTGTGTTTTCCTGAGCATGATGCTTCTCTAAATGACTGTTAAATGAATACTGGAATAATAACTTGGAGCTAGGAAAACTTACCTGTCTGGCTTACAACTTCAGATTTCCTCCCTGGGTCTCTGTATGTCAGCGTGCACGTTAACTGTTGGCTAATCGGTAGCTCTCAAAGAGCACCCTCAGCTCACCTGGGGGCTCCCAATCCTATTAGCCTAACTGTCCTGATGGCACGCATCGGGAGACTGTGGCGTTTGATCACTGGTGCTTAGCCGAGAGAGTTGTTTTTCCGGCTGATAAGTGCAGAGGGAAGGGAGGGCTTTAAAACTACAGACTTGGCAACCTGATCTCCTTAACTCTCGTCAGAAAGAGGGAGAGTTCAGCACCCCACCTCTAGTTTTGACACCCCTGTGCGGTTGGAGGTCTTTAAAGTGCTGATAGTGGCTGAGAGGCGTGACGCCGCACATTACTCTTTAGCCGTGTTTGTTGAGTGTGTGTGGAGTGTGGGGCTGAGAGTTGTATGTGTGCTGTATCATCTGCTTCATCACACGTATGAGTAATTTAGTCATCTGGGTCATTAAAGATGGAAATCATATTAGTTAGTATTATATTGGTAATTTTTTTTCACATTATGACAATCAATTAATCAACGTAAGGATTGCTTTAAAATATTTTCAATACTTTGATTTCATTGGACGTTTTCACCGCACAAGATATTATGCTCTAATAAGAAAAACTGATTATTATTGTTGTTGTTGTGTCCTTACTCTAATCAAAATGTTTCAAACAAAACATGTTTTCCTGGTAATTTGCATTGGTAATTATTTCACAGAATTGAGTCCTCAATTTCACTTTCTATCCTTTTAGTCTTTTAGTGAAATCCATTTAGCAAACAAGTCATATGTCTTTAACAACATCATCCTCCAGAAGTTGACATCATTTCTAGCAAGAAAAACAACAGTACAAACATTAGACTATTAGCGATGGATTTAATGAATTCCAATTGAAAACATTTCATCCTGATAGATAAAATGACATACATTGGTGTAATATATATTATGAATAGTTCTAAGTATAGTCAAAAAGAAAATTAAGTCTCATTTCCACCTACATTACCTGGAACAATTTGTCCCAGGATCTTTTTTCCCAGTAACTTTATTTAGACCCTAGTCTCTGCAGTCGAAACACACCAAGTACCACCCCAAAGTTCCTAGTTCATGAGGAAATTTCCTGCAGTGGAAACATGGCTTTTTGTTGACACCATAATATAAGATGCCTTTTGTTTCCAACTAGTTAACATCTATCATTTTAATATTCTTAAAATTTTTAACTAATTAAGCTATAATTAATAAAGTTTGTAAAGTGCCTGAGTGTAATTTATGTTGTTTTAGTTTAGTTTTCACTCTGTTTGCTCTGTTCCTGTTCTCCTTAGTTCCTAGTTAGTTTCCCTGTTTGTTAATTAGTTTCCATAGTTTCTGATTTCATGCACCTGTTCTGTTTCTCTTTTGATTACATTCTCTGAATATATAATCCCAGAGTTTCCCTAGTTCATTTGTCCAATATTGTTTGTGCCAAGTGGTTGTTACTCTAATTCTCCTGATTGTTCTCCTTGATTATTAAAAGACTGTTTTGACTACTCCTTCGTCGTGCACTTTCTTGATACAATACCCACATGACACTGAGCTTGATTAGACCATATTTCTGACAGTCTGCTACCCATTTAGAAGAATACTTTCTTAAATTATAACACAAGCATATTTTGTGCACATTTTATTATGAGTAACAGAATTAACACGATAATTTGAGCCTTTAGGTATTATCTTTGCTGAAAAGTTATGAGTGTATCTGTGTATTTAGAAAGGATGTCCTGCTTTTATGTCAAGCTCTCCCTTGTTTCTTTCTCTCTTTCTGTTTTGTCTGAATAGGGAGTTGAAGTAAGGGTGGTCAGTAATGTTTTGTGCAGGCATTACTCTATTGGTAAGCACCAGGCTCCTCCGCCCTGCTCGCTGGCTCAGAGACCCATGTGTTTCCAAATGCCTCTGGATGGAAAATCGAAGCACCGCTTCTCTGTTTATCAAGGAGCCATTCCGTCACCTCGCCTGGCCAAAACTCTCTACAAATTGGTGACAGCACCAACGCACACATACACACACTCACACATACACATCTACGGAGTTGACTGAAAGCAGTTTGGGCTGTGTTCATTTTTATTACTAATGTCAGGAGAAAGGTGAGAGGTGGCTAATGCGCGCACACACACAGCCACACTCACACTGAAAGCCTTGTTGTGTGGCCCAGCCAAAAGCCTCGAGCATTGTCAAAACCACACAACACTGCTTGGTTAACTGATTTCCTACTGGAAAACAGGTAGAGAACGAGAAATCGACGCTCAATGAAGAAACAGCAAAATTAAGAACAGTTAGCTTGGTCACAAAGCAGAAACAGTTTGCTATAAAGGTAACCATATCCCCAAATACAAAGCTTGATTAAATGCAATGAATATCATATGTAGAGACTTATTGACTGGTACTGTATAGAGACACACTCCTGGCGGTTTATTTTTCTGCAGTGTGTTTTTGCTGGGGTCAAATTGGTCCCAAACATAAAACAAACAATGTTACTATAAGAGAAAACAATCATATTTCTGGATAGCACATTTCCTTTGTGAGTATTGTATTAATTACTTAGTGTGTTTTGATTAAGTCAGAAGATGCGGTGGCCCAGTAGTGCACAACACAACGAAATTAAAAAAGCAAACATAAGTTCACAACACAACGAAATCGAGCCACAACACAATGGAATAAAGCCACAACACAACGGAATCAAGCCACAACACAACGGAATAAAGCCACAACACAACGGAAATGCTCCCGACCACTAGGGGGCTCTCAGAGCTCGGTAAAGTTAGTTTTCCTTGTTACTGTTCTATAAAGTCTAAAGTAATATCAATACCACGATTAGTTTTAACAGTATGTAACCACCGCATATCGACATGAAATATTAATTCAAAATCACCTACGTGCAGAATAGCTTCATATTTATACCTGTGAATGATTTGACGCGCTACCACGGCGAATGATGAAGGGAACGTCTGCCAATTCCACCAAGTGGTTAAAACGAATAATTTGTATTCATTAAAATTACTATTAACATTTAAAAACAGACATATTCAAATTCCAAAGCTTGTCAGTCTTACCAACAGGAACTAACAAGCTTTGGAATTTGAACATGTCTGTTTTTAAATGTTAAACAAAGTCATTGTAATGAATACAAATTATACGTTTTAACCACTTGGTAGAATTGGCAGACGTTCCCTTCATCATGCGCCGTGGTAGCGCGTCAAATCATTCACAGGTATAAATATGAAGCTATTGTGCACGTAGGTGATTTTGAATTAGTATTTCATGTCGATATACAATGTTTACATACTTAAACTAATCATGGTATTGATATCTTTGTAAGACTGTCGACTCTATAGAACATTGGCAAGGAAAACTAATATTACCGAGCTCTGAGAGCCCCCAAGTGGTCGGGAGCATTTCCGTTGTGTTGTGGCTTTATTCCGTTGTGTTGTGGCTTTATTCCGTTGTGTTGTGGCTTTATTCCGTTGTGTTGTGGCTTTATTCCGTTGTGTTGTGGCTTGTTTCCGTTGTGTTGTGGCTTGTTTCCGTTGTGTTGTGGCTTTATTTCGTTGTGTTGTGAACTTATGTTTGCTTTTTTAATTTCGTTGTGTTGTGCACTACTGGGCCACCGTAAGAAGAACATACAATATAGTTCACTTTTATTTAACATGGATACATTAAATTAATCAAAAGTGGCAGTAAAGATTTTTAAATTTGTTACAAATAAAATCAAATAAATGCTGTTCTTTATGTTCATTAAATAACCCTGAAGAAAAAAAAAAAACGTGTCATGTTTACCACAAATATATTAAGCAGCACAACTGTTCTCAACATTGATAATAATAAGAAATGCTTTTTGGGCACCAAAAATTTCTGATTTCTGATTTCTGAATGATCATGTGACACTGAAGACTGGAGAAATTGTTGCTGAAAATTCAGCTGTCACGGTCACCATCTGTCTCACCTTCCATGAACTCCATTTCCCATCATCCTCCCTGGCTCTCACCTGCACACACTTCACCATCACCTTATTGCCTGATTGGCAATCACATGCACCTGCTCCTCGTCTGCACCATCACTGTACCTACTTAAGCACACACCTCGCTTCACTCACTTGTCCAGTCTCGTTTGTATGTAGAGAACCTTCTCCAGCGACTTCCAAGTGATATTATACAAGTGTTTATCTCCTACGTCTCCTGGTACTTACCTACGATCCTCCAGCGTGTTCTCCTCGTCTTCGTGCTCCAGTGTCTTTGTGTGACTATTTGCCTCCAGTTGAGTGTGTGTGTGTGTATCCCTCCGTCATCCATCCATCCACGATCTCCTACATCTGTAAGACAAAGACTGTTTCAGTATCATCACCATTGCATCTGCATAAACTATCATCCAGTTTACCCACCTGCATCGTTGTTATAATTCTGCTGTTGCCAATAAACATCATCCTTTGACTTGATCTGTTCTCCAAGTCTCTAATAGAAGACTGGACCCACTAAAGGAAGATGAGCTGCTTTGCTATGGATGTGTGGGAGTTTGCGGGACAAATTGCAGCAGTGGCACAATTTAGCAACGATCTGTTTTCCTTCACCGGAGAATACTTTTGTCTTGTTCAACACAGTTCCTTGGATGATGCGACCATCAAGGCGTTGTACAGGATTGGGGCCGACTATGTTGACCCCCGGGAACTCCCCGATCGAGATGGGCTGGACTGGAGAGAGGCGATCGCCAAATCTTGGGAGAGCTTTATCCCTTCATATGTTTTCCAGCCAGCACAAGATCCTCATCCTCAGATGGCCGCCATTCAGAACTCCCGTTCCAAGATGGCTGCCACTCCTGTATCCTTCAGCCCCTGACCAGTGTCCAGTGACGGCTCCCTGTATTGTCTGATCCGCCATAGTGCCCTGAACTGCCCGTGCTGCCATGGTGCCCTGAACGGCCAGATCCGCCCTGGTTGCCTGAGTCCCCAGTTCCACCCTAGGCTCCTGAGCTCTCGGCTCCGCCCTCCCTCCCCGGTTGTTCTATCTACGGCACGAGGACGTACCTACCGGGAGGGGGGAGTACGGTCACGGTCACCATCTGTCTCACCTTCCATGAACTCCATTTCCCATCATCCTCCCTGGCTCTCACCTGCACACACTTCATCACCTCTCCTGATTGGCAATCACATGCTCCTGCTCCTCATCAGCACCATCACTGCACCTACTTAAGCACACACCTCGCTTCACTCACTTGTCCAGTCTCGTTTGTATATAGCGGACCTTCTCCAGTGACTTCCAGGTGATATTCTCCAAGTGTTTATCTCCTACATCTCCTGTTACTTACCTCCTATGATCCTCCAGCATGTTCTCCTCATCTTCGTGCTCCAGTGTCTACGTGTGACTACTTGCCTCCAGTTGAGTGTGTGTGTGTATCCCTCCGTCATCCATCCATCCACGATCTCCTACATCTGTAAGACAAAGACTATTTCAGTATCATCACCATTGCATCTGCATTAACTATCATCCAGTTTACCCACCTGCATCGTTATCATTCTGCTGTTGCCAATAAACATCATCCTTTGACTTGATCTGTTCTCCGAGTATATGTCCGTAACATCAGCTTTGCCATGACAAGAATAAATTACCTTAAAAATATAAAACGGCTGCTTTAAATTTTAATCATATTTCACAATATTACATTTTTTTTTACAGTATTTTTGAATAAATAAATGCAGCCTTGGTGAGCAAAGGGGACTTAAAAAATAAATAATAATCTTACTGACCCCTAACTTTGAAATGTTAGTGAGTTGAAAATTAAATTTTATAGATAAATACAGTGGGTACGGAAAGTATTCAGACCCCCTTAAATTTTTCACTCTGTTATATATTTTTTTTTCCCTCATTAATGTACACAGCACCCCATATTGACAGAAAAACAGAATTGTTGACATTTTTGCAGATTTATTAAAGAACTGAAATATCACATGGTCCTAAGTATTCAGACCCTTTGCTGTGACACTCATATATTTAACTCAGGTGCTATCCATTTCTTCTGATCATCCTTGAGATGGTTCTACACCTTCATTTGAGTCCAGCTGTGTTTGATTATACTGATTGGACTTGATTAGGAAAGCCACACACCTATATAAGACCTTACAGCTCACAGTGCATGTCAGAGCAAATGAGAATCATAAGGTCAAAGGAACTGCCTGAAGAGCTCAGACAGAATTGTGGCAAGACACAGATCTGGCCAAGGTTACAAAAAAAATTCTGCTGCACTTATGGTTCCTAAGAGCACAGTGGCCTCCATAATCCTTAAATGGAAGACGTTTGGGATGACCAGAACCCTTCCTAGAGCTGGCCGTCTGGCAAAACTGAGCTATCGGGGGAGAAGAGCCTTGGTGAGAGAGGTAAAGAAGAACCCAAAGATCACTGTGGCTGAGCTCCAGAGATGCAGTCGGGAGATGGGAGAAAGTTGTAGAAAGTCAACCATCACTGCAGCCCTCCACCAGTCGGGGCTTTATGGCAGAGTGGCCCGACGGAAGCCTCTCCTCAGTGCAAGACACATGAAAGCCCGCATGGAGTTTGCTAAAAAACACCTGAAGGACTCCAAGATGGTGAGAAATAAGATTCTCTGGTCTGATGAGACCAAGATAGAACTTTTTGGTCTTAATTCTAAGCGGTATGTGTGGAGAAAACCAGGCACTGCTCATCACCTGTCCCAACAGTGAAGCATGGTGGTGGCAGCATCATGCTGTGGGGGTGTTTTTCAGCTGCAGGGACAGGACGACTGGTTGCAATCGAGGGAAAGATGAATGCGGCCATGTACAGGGATATCCTGGACGAAAACCTTCTCCAGAGTGCTCAGGACCTCAGACTGGGCCGAAGGTTTACCTTCCAACAAGACAATGACCCTAAGCACACAGCTAAAATAAAGAAGGAGTGGCTTCACAACAACTCCGTGACTGTTCTTGAATGGCCCAGCCAGAGCCCTGACTTAAACCCAATTGAGCATCTCTGAAGAGACCTAAAAATGGCTGTCCACCAACCTTTACCATCCAACCTGACAGAACTGGAGAGGATCTGCAAGGAGGAATGGCAGAGGATCCCCAAATCCAGGTGTGAAAAACTTGTTGCATCTTTCCCAAAAAGATTCATGGCTGTATTAGATCAAAAGGGTGCTTCTACTAAATACTGAGCAAAGGGTCTGAATACTTAGGACCATGTGATATTTCAGTTTTTCTTTTTTTTTTAAATCTGCAAAAATGTCAACAATTCTGTGTTTTTCTGTCAATATGGGGTGCTGTGTGTACATTAATGAGGGAAAAAATTAACTTAAATGATTTTAGCAAATGGCTGCAATATAACAAAGAGTGAAAAATTTAAGGGGGTCTGAATACTTTCCGTACTCACTGTATATATATAACTCAAGATTTAAAAAAAGTTATTTTCATTATTAACTGGCTTTTATTGCAGTTTTTTTATTTTGTTTTTTTGATAAGCATCATATTTACGACTTTGCAATTGTAGATTCTTTGAATAAAACACTTACCCTTATAAAACCGAGTTCTGTTGGACTGATTATCTTCAGCCTTACTTTGATGTTACACTTTTGAGGTCAAGGTTGTTTCTTTTCATACCACTTTTTCTTTCAAAAGCATGTTCGAATGATATCTGAATTTTCATTATTCCAACTACATCACCTTTTATGTGTGTTTTTGGCCAAGGGGTGGAAAGTATTTTTGTGCGTCTGTAGCCTTGTAAATCATTCAAAATGCGAGTAAATTACAGTGGTTATTTAATGGGCCTGTGTTCCATGCATCCCTTTTTGGTTTATATGTAGTCTTCCATAAAGTCATTTTTTTTCTGGCCTTGTTGTTTCCTGTGTAATTTAGCATCTTGCTCAGACAGCTTGCACAAAGAGGACAGAGGTTAAACAACAACATGCTGAACTCTTCACCGGTGTGACTCACCTCAGAATGATGGCATGTAATAGAGCATTGATCTGAAGGAAACCAGGTCAATTTTGTGAAGATCAATGCAGTGCCGGGTGCTGAATGACAGAGTGAAAGCCGATTGAGGTAATTTTGAGCAAAATTTGCGGCAAGCCTATAAAAATGTAAAGGTGTGCATAGTTATAAGGTTATTTTTAAATAATATCCTGGCACCTTATGAATCTTGTGAGGCATATGAACTAAAAGTTACAGCACTGAATCAAAAACTCATCTTTAGCCTAGTTTTGAATCAAAATGTTCAGCACTCCAGTTCAGATATGAAATCTCCAAAAAACATGCATAACTTAAAGTATGGCACTCCTTCATTAATTTATCATTACAGGGCATACATGCACTGTTTATAAAAAGTCTAAATTCAGAGTAGAGCTGTTAAGAAAGAAAAAAAAAACTTCTGCACAACACACCGACATCAGGTGTTTTCCAGTTTGTGTCTCTAAGTTATTGTTGCATATTTTAAAAATAAATAGAAAAATAGAATGTGTGTGTATATGTGTATATATATATATATATACATGCAGACATATAAAATTACATCACACAGCTGCCACATACTTTGAGACTTTTAGAGGTCGTAGTGCATGACAGAAGATTCATTTAAAATTCCTTAAGAGTGATCAATTGTGGCCCGCAAAGATTTTCTGCGCTCCCATATTTGTAAATAGACCCTTTGTAAATACTGCCTTTCTTGCCTGTCAGACGGCTGCTCTGTGCACAGTTGCATTAAAAATTGATCTACGGCAGTGGCAGGATAGGAAAGGCTTAGCACATTGCCAAATTACTGATTAAAAAGGAAGAGCTTTAATCTTTGCTTAAAAGTGTCGACCAGCTTGGCATGCCCTCCGCCCTGTGCCCTACCTCTCGCTGGAGGAGAGGGAGGGTGGAAAAGTGGGCAAAAGGAGGAGGGGCTACTGTATAGCTGCATAAAGCAGGTCAAGTGTGGGGTGAATACTACATTAAACCCCTGGTTCTGAGAGAATTATGGAGAACTATTGTGCTCAGGCTTTTCTGCCTACTTTGGATTGGCGGATGGTTACAATTAAAAAAATTAAAATGAGTGTTTACCCAAAAACCTACATTCTGTCATCATTTACTCACCCTTATGTCATTCCAAACCTGTTTGACCCCACTGAGTTTCACATATATGTACAAAAAAGAAAGTTACACTCACTGGCCACTTTATTAGATACACCTGTTCAACTGCTCGTAAATGCAACTATCTTATCAGCTAATCACATAGCAGCAACTCAGTGCATTTAGACATATAGACATGGATCTGCTGAAGTTTAAACTGTGAGCATCAGAATGGGCATCAGAATGGAGGAGAAAAGTTATTAAAGTGACTTTGAACAAGGCATGGTTGTTGGTGCCAAACAGGCTGGTTTGAGTATTTCAAATACTGCTAAACTACTAGGACTCTAGGGAAACTACTAGGACTCTAGGGTTCTTAGAGAATGGTCTGAAAAATAGATAATATCCAGTGAGCGACATATCTGTTGGTGAAAATGCCTTGTTGATGTCCAAAGTCAGAGGAGAATGGCCAGACTGGTCCAAGCTGATAGAAAGGCAACAGTAACTCAAATAACCACTCGTTACAACCGAGGTCTGCAGAAGAGCATCTCTGAACACACCACACGCGAACCTTGAAGCAGATGGGCTGCAGTAGCAGAAGACACACCGGGTGCCACTCCTGCTAGATAAGAACAGGAAACTGAGACTACATTTCGCACAGAAGATTGAAAAATGTTGCCTGTCTGAAGAGTCTCGATATCTGCTACGACATCCAGATGTTCGGGTCAGAATTTGGTGTAAACAACATGAAAGCATGTATCTATCCTTCCTTGTATCAATGGCTCAGATTGCTGCTGGTGGTGTAATGGTGTGGGGGATATTTTTTGGCACACTTTGGGCCCCTTAGTACCAATTGAGCATCGTTTAAACCACAGCCTACCTAGTATTGTTGCTGACTATGTCCATGACTACAGTGGACCCATCTTCTGATGGCTACTTCCAGGATGATAACACACCATGTCAAAAATCTCAAATCATCTCAAATTGGTTTCTTGAACATGAAAATGAGTTCACTATACTCATAAATGTCCTCCACAGTTACCAGATCTCAATCCAATAGAGCACCTTTGGGATGTGGTGGAAGGTCCTTCCAACCTGGTACTAGCAAGGTGTACCTAATAGTGGCCGGTGAATGTATGTTTGGAAGGACATGAGGGTGAGAAAGTGAAGACAGAATTATCATTTTTGGGTGAACTAACCTTTAAAAATGAAGTGTGAGATATTTTTCTTTTTTCTTATGTGTTACAGTGACAACTATAAGTAAGCTAGAGCAGATTGACTCCCCCAAAAATGTAAACACTCTGTGGTGCTTTCAAAGCATTGATTTGTTTGGTTCAGCATCCCAACCTGCCTAAAACAGCAGCATTAGAATATGAATGTCTGGTTGTCTGACCAATGGAAGACATGAGTGTTATGCAATTCATAAAACATAAAACAATGATGCTAGTGACAGAAATTGCACACTTCAATTACAATGAAGTCATTGTTCACTTTGTTTGTAATGAATTTGATTACTACATATAATAGTTTATAAAAACGGCACTACTGTATTATGTAATGAGCAAATTTGGAATCATGATACTATGATATTAAAATAATGAGAAGTGTCTCAAGGAGTGAAATAAAAGAGGCAGGATGAAAATGTAGATAGGCATGCTCTTCAGTGTTTGTAAAAGCCAAGCCTTATAGATGGGGTGTGTGTGCCTGTATGTGTTTTCACTGGCATTGCAGAGAGGAGCAAGGGGAATAGAGAATCTGATTTCACAGAAACTGGAGCTCGCTTCAAAGAAGACAGCAACTATCCCCCACTGATAGTGCTCAAGCAAAAGAAAACAGCAACCAAGTATGTAACTCAGACAAACACGCATACGCACATTAACACAAGCGCATATGCTCATGCTTAAGACTCAAGCACTCAAACACAAGTTATCTTTCTCTTCAGTCCTGCACAACACAAGTCCCACTTTCATTAATAACATCCAGTTTCTGCACCCATTCTTTATCTTTATTCTATTAACTTCATGCTTCTTTCTCCCATTGTCAATCTGCATTTATTATTACTAATGCTGTCTTTCAATTCTTCATATATTGATATCAAAGTTACAGTACTTCAATACATAGAAATAATGTAACCATAGCAATCTTTCCACAGCATCAGTAGTATTGAGTACCAGCGCAGTACCTGTGGGTTGTCTATACTTATTTGCACAGTGATGCAACTGTGAACACTAACAATCAAAAGCACTTCTTAGTCAAAAAGTTCACCTAGTGAGGTATCAATCTAAACACATCTGGTTTGTTATATAAAAATGGCTCTGTCTATTATGTTGCTAATATTAATCAAACAACAACACTGACAAAAAGTGAGGGAGAAAACCACTGGTACTGTTTACCTGATAAGTAATGTTCACCCTATTGCAAAAATACTTGAAAAATAATTTTTACATGTAAAAAAACAAACAAAACAAAAAAACACTGTAAAAATTATTTTTCTAAGAAAATAAATAATTCTTATTGGAGTACATTTGACAAGAAAATACTATTTCAGTTTTTCTACTTCAAAATTTTACGTTTAATTCGATGTGTTACTTGCCGTTTCTTTGTAGAATTTATTGAAATTGTTTGTAATTTAGTGAAAACTGTTTCTACACCAATTTGTTTTCCAGGGTTATCAGAATTGATTTCAAAAAATGATAAAAATTTCACTGATACAGGTAGTGTCCACTGAAAGTAAGGTATCATAACAATCCGGTCTTGATCTGGTCTTTCCATTTAAGTGAGACCTGAACATCAAGATGTCCTGGAAATGCTGTCCTGAGTCTCACACTTTCTCTGTCACTGTCTTTCTTTCTCACTTTGTTCATTGGTCTTCCACTATTCTGCAAGAATTATGAGCTAAACCAATCAGTTAGAAGATGATGGGCTAAAGTATATAGAATAATTTACCACAATATAAATATCAAGTTTAGAAATGAATCACTTAGAGAAGCTGATAAAAATGGGCCATAGTCAGCCTGTCTGCTCCACTTTCACCCAAGTGAGCGCTTCATTAGCCAGTCTCTTTCCACTGTGAGAGTGCAGTGTGAGATTGAGGGAGAGAAAGAGAGAGAGGGAGAGAGATAGAACCTGCTAAATTATTTATGGGTAAAATCCTACTTAATTGGTATCAAGTTTTTAAATGGGGTCAAATGTTGTTGTGCAGCATCACACAGGCTGTTCTTTTACCCAGTGCAGGGGCATCACATCAGATGATCACACATCAAAGCCTTTGATGGGCACGGCCCACTTTGCCAAGTCAGGACAGAAAAGAGGGGAGGGAAATTAATGAAAAGAAAACAAGTGAAGTATATTGTATCACTATTGTATTCATTAGCTTTTTATGTACAAAAAATTCTAGTAGTTTAATACTGAAGCCCTTGTTAGCCACCTAGCATGTGCTAAAACAATGCACTTCATTGAAGTCTATTATTAGTCCAGAGTAACTGATGTGATGAGCAAGGGGAAATCCTGCCATGGTAATCTGTGTTACATCACTTTGATATGTGGGTAAACTACTTTGAGAGACTTTATTTTTATATTTTAGTACTGTGCTGCTCTGCGTTGCTCTGTCTCTGTCTCAAGACAGCTTTATATTGTGTGTCTAAATGGTTTGTTTTATTTGTTCATTCCATGTGTATTTTTTAAGTCTTTGAGTGTTTAGCACTGTGTTCCTCTAATCGCTCAGATGTTGCTCTTTCATAGCTCATGAAACTTAATGGAGTTCTCATTCTTGAAGGGATAGTTCACCCAAAAAACATTTACTCACTCTCATATCTTTCCAAGCCTGTATGACTTTTTTTCTTCTTCAGTGGAACACAAAATAAGATATTTAAAAAATGTCTCAGTGGGTTTTTCTCCAAGTTCTACGTCAGAATGCCAACTCATCATTGGCCGGCTCCTGCGTCAGCAGCACACGCATGCGTCGTACTGCTCCTGTGTAGAGCGTCGGCCAATACTGAGTCAGCATTCTGATGTAGAACCCGGAAGTGCTGCACTGTCTCTACAACGTAAACAGCGTAGGATAATGACAGGGAAGCAAAGAAATTCTTATTTTAGTTTTGTTTTTGTGCGCAAAAAGTATTCCCGTTGCTTCATAAAATTAAGGCTGAACCACTGTAATCACATGGACTATTTTAACAATGTCTTTACTACCTTTCTGGGCCTTGAAAGTGGTAATTAAATTGCTGTCTATGGAGGGGTCATAGAGCTCTCAGATTTCATCAAAACATCTTAATTTGTGTTCTGAAGATGAAAGGTCTTACGTGCTTGGAACGACATGAGGGTGAGTAATTAATGACAGAATTTCCATTTTTGGATGAACTAACCCTTTAAATAAATTTTGATACACTTTTCAGATCTCTTTGAAACTCTAGAGGAGACACATGTGAAATTACTGGGGTCTTTCTCATGAGTAACATCTGACGGGCAGTAGTCATTGCTGAGAAAAAAAATATATATTACAGTTTTTTTTCAATTGCTAACAAGCGTTTACCAATACTTAAAGTACTTTTTCTAAACTCTTAACACAGCAACACACCTACATCACACAATTAGCCAAACGGTTAATTTTCTGCCCAAAACCATATTTTGTTAAATAAACATAAACTCTACATTTCAAAATGCTAAAAACCTTTTTCAACACATACTAACTCTATCAAAACACAGCAAACCTGATTCAAAATAGAGTCGTTCTGTCAAACACTAGCACTAGTTTTCTATCCAACATGAACATATAGTCAATCAAAGTGCAATGACTGTCAAAATACTAACAGTTGATGGCATTATGAGAACTGCATTACTTGTCATGTTTCAGTTCTACCTGCAAAAAAATATGAAATTCATAGTTTTTAAAATTCAGTTTCGTTTTACTGCAGTAAAAGTATAATGCATGTAAGCCATTCTACATTTTTGGTTGAGTGTTGAATGTGTGCATTCTTGGCAACAGAAGAGAGTCATTATTTTATAGAATATACAGTAGAAAAAAAGAAGAAGAAAGTAACAGAATTGCTCAGGGCAGCTACTGGTCAAATGTGTCCCCTATGCAGAACTTCAGTGTCCCCTTTGGTTGAAATCTCTTTCTGAGGATGGGTGTGTGGTGTTGATGGTGCTTACCTTTTTATTTTCTATTCATGGCAGAAATAAGCTGGTAAGGGGGAAACCATAGAGATGCACAATCCAGCACACATTCTTCCTCTTCTTCTCCCTTCTCCTGAATCAACTACTCCTCTCCTCCTTTATCTATTCCTCTCCCTTACCCAGACATTATTTTCTCTCTGCTCCTCTGTGTTGTTCTTCATACACATTGAACAAATCCGATTCAAAGAGTCCTATTTTACTGTGTGTCCATGTAATGAAAGAACTTCAACACCAGACTATATGCCTCCAACTGAGATTGGAATCTGCTATTTCTAAATATTTAAGTGATCTGCTAATTAAAAATGCTTATCAATTGTTTCAGTATTTGTTTTATATTTTTTTTCCAGTACTTTTCCAGTACTGCTGTTGTTGCAAAAGTATAGGTTTAGTCCTATATTTCAAGATTGGAATATTAGGTCTTCATTTCTGACTTGCTGTGTTTAAGCATTTGCAAATAAGATGAGAAAGATCGAAGATTTTGGTATGGGGTAAGCTTACATGAAAAGGAAATGTAAGCATTTTAGAAACGTGTTAATTGACTGCATTTTGTGTGAAAACGACATGAATTGTGTTAATGGTATGGTCACAACAGACGGATGTTCTGCTAAATGTGTTTAGAGTTTTGAAAATGTGACTACAGAATGGACAAATGTATGTTAGCAATTGAAAAAAACTGTAAAGAGATTTCATTGGTAAATCTTCTTTCCAATGGGTTTCCTTGAGACATTGCCTACATATCTGTCTCTCATTCTGCGTGAACACTATACATCCAAGCTAGACAAACCTTGTCTTGTGGAGCACTGGAGACTGCCTAATGCTTATAGCACACACCTTTTCCTACCCTTTCTTCTTTCCCATCCTCACACAGGTTGGCTAGACCAGTCTTCACTCAACCACACCACCATCACCGGCTTTAGTCTGGTCCACTGCTGTGGCTGCAGCCGGCCCGGCACAACTTCCAGCGCATGGACGCTTCATTTGATGGCTTGAAGAGAAACCCATCCCTCCGAGAGAAGTCTTCACATGCTACATCAGTGGAGAAGAGCCGGGTGCTGTCTGCGAGGGAGAAGTACGGAAATGGCTTCTCATCAATCACCTTCCGAGAGAGGCATGGCAGGAGAGGAGGTCCCAGGGGGAGCCGAGGGAAGAAGCGAGCAGTCAGGCAGCTGTCTACACTGGCTGCAGAATGTAGACCCAGACTCAAATGACGTGTCTCCTGTGTGTATATACGGTACGCAGATGTAGGGGTAGATGCTCTTCTTTGCCTTTGGGAGGAGACGGGAGATGGAAATGGACAGGTGAGCAATAGAAGAGGGAAAGCACATGTTATGCATTGTTGTGTCTGTTGGGAGATACTTATGGTTATGTTGTTGTGTGTTTCCATCTTCAAACTGTATTTCTCATTACAGTATTCCAGAACAGTCGAGGTATCCCTGAGTCATAAAAGCCCTATGTCCCAGCCTATACAGGCAAATCCTCTCAAACTGTCCACAACAACCTCCATCTTGGCTCAGTTTCCAAGACTCTCATGCAAACTTGCCTAGAGCTACGTGAAACAGGCAGTGTATTCCTCTGGCTCAGACTAAAGAGATCTATCCACGTCAGCTGGTCCAATTCTGTCTTGCAGACATCTAAAAACCACCCCCAGTGAACTGCTCTGCCAGGACCACCACATATAACTGGGGGTAATGCACAGCTTTGAAAGAAGGGAGCTTAAAAGGTCCATATAAGTTAAAAACACATTTTTAAGAATTTGCAGTATTTTACTTGCTGCTACAAGAGCTTCTGACCAGATCTTTGCTTTCTACCGTTGAACAGAAGCTTCCAAATGTTAGCAGTGGATGTGCACAGCCGCTGCTCTGAGATGTTTTGTGGTGAGAAATTTTCATTTTTGAAAAACCACTCGAGGGTCTGTGTTTTAATAAATATGTGTGAAAAATGGATTTGTCATATAGACTACTCTGAATGGATTTGCACAACAATACAGATATAAAAACAGCTCCTTATTGTCTTTTAATGTTTTCTTTTGGTTTGATTTATACGGTTTGATCCACCCACAACACTAGCAACAAGTTAGAGGGCATCCCAGCTAACAGGGAACGTTCTGGCAAGGTTTTCTCAAATTTATGAACAAACATTCTTCCAGTAATGTTAGCAGAACATTCTTTCATAGCTATCTGGTTTTTAATAATGTTCTCAAAACATTAGCACAAAAACATTATTGCACTTTGTTCATGGAACATTTTAGTTGGATGTTTATCTATTTTTCTAATGGTATAGCCTAGTTGTTACTTTTGAATTGTCTCTGTACATTCTGAAACATTCCTATAATGTTTGCAAAATGATAAAAAGGAATGCTCACTTAACGTTTGCATAACCAAGAAAAAAAGTTTATGAAACGTTCAGAGAACATTCAATAATACATCTAAACTTAACTTAACTTGACTTAAAGGGATAGTTCACCCAAAAATGAAAATTCTGCCATCATTTACTCACACTGTTGTTCCAAACCTGTATCAGTTTGTTTCTTCTGTTCAGCACAAAAGAAGATATTTTGAAGAATGTTGGCAACCAAACCAACCAAACAGTTCATTGTAGCCATTGATTTCCATAGTATTTTTTTTTCCTACTCTGGTTGTCATAGCCCCTTTCACACATACACTCTTTACCAGTAAGAGATCATGTGTGAACAGGGCCTTTTCAAAAAATACCGGTAAATTGGTTCTGGCAATACCAGTAAGGGAAGTTGTACCATTATCAGTGAATTACCGGTAATGTGCTCTGTGTGAATGCAGAATGAAGATTACCGGTATGAACACGTTCGAATTAAGAACGCGCTGACGCAAGAAGTCTGCTTTGGGCCAATCATAAAGTTACTATGTAGATGACGTGATTACTCCACGCTGTTTACAGCAAGCTTTTTAATAGTTTTTCTATTTAAATATGCGCTAGTTGATCATTTTTGACCATTGTGCCACATCTCGCAGATTTTTCAACGTGTTGTGCTCGAGACCCAGCCTTCTTTTCCATTAATCAGCGCTGCAGCTCTGCAGTCGGATACTATTATGCGCATCTAGTGTTTTTTAAGAGTAAAAACGTGCTCTGTGTCAAAAAATGTCAAATTGAACAGATAGTGAAACTAAATTGCTTCTCCTCATGCAGGCGGATGAAGACAACGGCACAGCATTTAAAGATCAGCATATTTGTGTATTTACCGGTAAAGTCATTCTGGTAATTTTACGGGAATTTACCGGGATTGCTGTGTGAAAGAGGCTAATGTCAACTGTTACCGACATTCTTCAAAATATCTTATGTGTTTAACAGAAGAAAGAAACTCATACAAGTTTGGAACGACATGAAGTTGAGTAATTGATGACAGAATCTTCATTTTTGGGTGAACTATCCCTTTAATGGAAACATTAGAAAAACATTCTTAGAACATATTTTTGTTAGCTGGGATATTAGTCACTTATTTCATAACTGTATATTTGGTGTTATGTTTAATTTCCAAAGTTTTTATCAACTAGTCCTTTGTAATGAGTGTTAAAAACTTGCTTGTAAGTGGTTTGAATCAGACAGTTACACTGTAGATCACCACAATGACAGTATTAAATGGGAGCTAAATCTCTTCTGAACAACCATCTGTATGGGTTTGATTCCCATTCAAATGCCCACATACTGGCAAAATATACCGTCAGCAACATAGTGTGGCCCAGATCCGGCCCACATCTGGTACATGTGGATTACACACGGACCAGATGTGGGCCGGATCTGGGCCAGCACTATGTTGCTGTCAGGGTAGCCTACCAATGCATGTGAATGCACTCTAAGTTGCCTTGAGTAATAGTGTCTGTCAAATGCATACATAAATGATAGTAATGATGACAGAATTATAAGAATGACAACAATTGATATTATGTGAGCGGTAATCAGTGAATGCTAATGTGATACAGTGTTTCCTATGTTAACTTCTGGAGCTCAACTGGCATAGCATGAAGTAGGGAGCACACAAACCGATGAAAATGTTACTTAGATGTTACTTTGCTAAAAGTGTCTGATCAATGTAAAATATAAAGCCAAAACCTCATCAAACCTTATTGTTGTTGTAAGTTATAAAATCTCTCTTTTGGAGATGAAGTCACTTTACGTGAAGTCCTGATAAGGTTCTCGTCACCCATGGATGGAAGTTCTCTCCACTCTGTCTAAGTTCATTGATTCCAGTGCAAGTGGTCGATCAACCTACCTGTGCTCTCGGTTTCTCTCTCTCTTGCACTATATCAATACTCTCATCTACTTTCCTATCGATCACCTCTCCATCCTCTTTCTCTCCATCGTGAAGTGGCCTCACCATAATGCTAATTTTGTGACAGATTTACAATAAATCTGAGGTTATTATTTAACTGTTCCGTCTTTGGCGTTTTCTGTGATTTACTGTTGAAGTGGGAAGGAAGAGTTATTGTCGACGCAGATGTCTCACGTCGAACTAGAAGGTAAGCCTGGTCGTAACTCACTACCCGAGTGTCTAGTTAGTCAATCACTTGTTCTGTAATCACAAATGCTGCCAGATATTACATGAATGATGAGTGGCAATAAAAGATCTTGCGTTTTTCTGTACCGGGGTCTTAAGTGTTATTGGCTGAGGCCACTTTGTCCCAGGAGAGCTAGAGTGTGAAACACAATCCACTGATATATACTGCCTCATTGGTTCTGACGCTCCTGCCACTGTAATGTGTTAGTATGGTAGTTGTATTTCTATGTGTTTGAGTGTGAATGTAGTAGACTGTAGTGACATCAATTTGTGACAAACAGGACCATGAACATTATCCATCCATCCAACCATCCATTTGCAGAAATGGCAACGTTAAATATTTAGTTTCATAACTCTAATTTGATTGGCTAAGCAGCATTCCAAAAGTGCTGATAAACAACTGCATAGCATCTTATATTCCTTTATTTGAACAGGACAAACATAAAACAGAAACTAACCTCGAGTCGGAACTCAAACTCGCGTCGTACGAGCGGTGCTGAGCCATATGACGAAAGTTGTACTCAGGGCTAAAATAAGGCTCAAAAACGAGGAAAGATTGTAATAGTCGTGTTGATCGATCAGTGATTCTTTCTGCATGTTACATATTTACGCCAATAGGAGGTGACAGGTGACTGTATTTATTAGTGAATCATAGAATCATTTACCCTGCGTTCCATTCGGAAGGGCTCATCCCTATGCCCTAATCCCTTAAAAGGGTTTACCCTCCGGAGTGAGAGCTTCGAAGGGATGATGGGTGTAGGGATCAAAAAAACTCTTCTTTTGGAACGCACTTCTGCGTCATCTTAACAAGACAATCAAAGAGGAGTAGATTGTGCAAGCTGCGCCCTTTGTTTAACGTTAGTTTATTTATTTATTTATTTTAGGTGTATCGCATGTAGGCTATATTGTATTTATGTATTTTAAACATTTGAATGGACTGATAAAGGGAGATGTAAAGTATTTTTGTTGAAGTACAATGTCGTTTTGACCATAATAATGTACCAAATCTAACTCGTATAAATATTACAGTAGTACAGAAAAATATTATACATACCTTTATAGTTAAAATCGAACTCAGCCTCCTGTACCCATTCTGTGACGTCAAACTTCCCTGTGCAAAGGATCATGGGGGCCCGAAGTGTCCATCAATTGTTCCCTTCTAAATCCTTAATTCCGAAGGGCCCTTTGAAGTGGCCAGTGTTGAGCAATCGGTTTGGAACGACCCTTCAATATGGCGGCCATGATTATTTTCACTCCGAAGTGCCCTTCGGAGGGCGATATATCCCGTTTGGAACGCACCGTTAGTCAATGATTTGTTTAAAATGACTGATTCATTCGTTCGAAATTACTTATTTATTCTGAAAATAAATGAAGCTTGTGTTGCTAGGAGACCAGTGACGGTTAAACGCTTTAAACTATTTTCGTTGAAGGAGCAAAACACACGAACTAACTGCCAATATTGTATCCAAAATGTAAGTAACTCAATATAAACTTATTGTTTATGGAAATTTTGTATAAAACAATATCACACACAAGCATGGTAGTTCTCTTAAAGGGTTAGTTCACCCAAAAATGAAAATAATGTCATTTATTACTCACCCTCATGCCGTTCCACAACCGTAAGACCTTCATTCATCTTCGGAACGCAAATTAAGATATTTTTGTTGAAATCCAGCAACGACATTTCCTCTCTCAAGATCCATTAATGTACTAAAAAACATATTTAAATCAGTTCATGTGAGTACAGTGGTTTAATATTAATATTATAAAGCGACGAGAATATTTTTGGTGCGCCAAAAAAAAAAAAAAAAAAACGATTTATATAGTGATGGCCGATTTCAAAACACTGCTTCATGAAGCTTCGGAGCGTTATGAATCTTTTGTGTCGAATCAGCGGTTCGGAGGGCTAAATATCCGCGATCCGAATCATGATTCGACACAAAAGATTCATAACTCTCCGAAGCTTAATGAAGCAGTGTTTTGTAATCGGACATCACTATATAAGTCGTTATTTTGTTTTTTTGGCCCACCAAAAATATTCTCGTCGCTTTATAATATTAATATTGAACCACTGTACTCACATGAACTCATTTAAATATGTTTTTAGTACATTAATGGATCTTGAGAGAGGAAATGTCCTTGCTGGCTATGCAGGCCTCACTTTGCCATCGGATTTCAACAAAAAATATCTTAATTCCGAAGATGAATGAAGGTCTTACGGGTGTGGAACGACATGTAGGTGAGTAATAAATTACATTATTTTCATTTTTGTGTGAACTAACCCTTTACCATTGCTTGTGTGATATCACTTAAGATGTACGTTAGCCTTAGTTTCTTATCCTTGACAACTTTTGATGCCATTAAAATGCTCAGTGTCTTGATGCTCTCTTCCTTTAATAGAAAAAATCCAATGTGCAGGTTTATTGGCTTTGCATTGATGGCCATACACTTGAATGATGTTAGGATTTTCTTTAGTGATAGAGATAAGGATAGATAAAGTGCTGTTTGTCAAAAAAAAAAGCCATTTGAAAAGTTTTTTTACTGCTTTCAGCATGTTCATGTCCAAGAGATCAAGCATGACAGCTTTATTGCAGCTTTATTGATACATGAGGCCAGAATAATTACACAATGGCAGGCTGACAGTATTGATCACACTATTGATAAAATCATATTTTAATGTAAAGCTCTGTTCCCT
Organism: Anabarilius grahami; assembly: GCA_003731715.1. Taxonomy (NCBI): domain Eukaryota; kingdom Metazoa; phylum Chordata; class Actinopteri; order Cypriniformes; family Xenocyprididae; genus Anabarilius; species Anabarilius grahami. The sequence goes on along the minus strand of RJVU01018862.1, from coordinate 920,323 downwards.
AAACACACAATCAAACAGCCAGATGGGAAGTCTTTAGAGAGTAGCTAGTTGATCTGTTTTAATAAGAGACAAAGCATCATGCATGCTCATATACAAAATTAATGAAAAATCATTTAGGCTAGTCGTATTTCAAACAATATGCTGATATGAAATGCTGCAGACAAAAAAAGAAAAGAAAAGAAAAACGAAAAAAAACTTTCCAAAGAACTAGAAGAGAGATGAACAGCACTTTATAACATATAGGAGGACAGTGATGATGACTCTGTCTGGTCTGATGATGATTTGTACTCTGACTACTGGCAGAATGCAGGGCCTTTACAGAAGATGACGTTCTTTAAATGTCCCGTATGACATAATATGACGAGAGGAAATGGCATTAATAACAGTCACCCAGAGGGATGTGTGAAAAAGGGGGAAGAGTGTACTTAGACTTAAGTTACATCCACCCTGTGCCCTGTTTCAAATGTCAGTCATCAAACCAATATTTGGGTTTGCTGTTTTAACTTTTTTGTTTGACTTTTCCCACAGTGCTTCATATATTTTCATTCTTTCACCGCTGAAGTTGGTTGCTGAAGTCCAAGTGCAACATATAGTAAAATGTAAACAGGATTTGTGTGTGACATTGAAAGGCATGAGGTAAAATGTATTGATGCGTATGGTTTTCCGAATTATCACCCTTTGATCCACACCTAGAAAAACATTAAGCTTGCATAAAAAGGAAAGACCAAATTTATTACTGTATGAGGGAACAAAAATAGTTCTTACGACTCGTTAAAATGAGCAGCACTAGACCGTGTTTCCGTTTTGGCAAAGAGTTCAAAGCACATCTCTCGTTCTTTTTTTTTCCATTTCAGCCAGACCCTGAGCCACTGGGGTGCAGTTTCACAAAGATCATACCACTGAGTGGTTTTCAGATTTAAGGGCCAAAGATCCACAAATGTTCTTGGCTGTGGTATTCAGTGACAAAACATACCAGTTTTAGCTGTGAATATGTGGCTGTTCTGATAGCAGATCAGATGTACCTTTTGGACACATTATGGAATGCCAAAAATCCAGTGTGTTTTAATCAAAATGAATTTACCTAATTAAACCAGACCAAGTATGCAATAGCTTTAACTAGTTATGGGGGCAGGTAGAAATGATGAGACATGCAGTCGCTTCTGAATCAGATGCCAAGTAAAATAGAGTTTTGCTTTTATACGACCAATTGAATGAACAGAGTCTGCTTTAGGAGACGATTCACCCTTTTAACTATGCCGTCTGCTTACGTAGTACTGCTGTTACAATGGATTACACAGATAATTAAAGGAGTGATTACTTTTAAATATGCTGTGATATGGTATGCTTAGAATGATGTAATTGCATAGGCTAATATATTAGGGAACTTGGAAAGTGAGCTTCATACACACACACATACAAAATGATAAAACAACTGTTCTTCAAAAGCACAGTTGTTGGTACCCAGACAAAAGCTGTTATTTCATCTAAGCAAAGGAACGGCGATTCCCTGTGACAGCGTGATGGATATAAGTAAGCTACGTATTTACAGAAGCTGATTGCATTTGAAAAAGAAAGAGTTTTCCACCCATCCTTCCTCTTATCTCTGGTCATAAATCACCCCTGCTGGCCTGCATAAATGGGGCTCTTCATAAACTTGGCACAAGCAATTCCATTTTAACCTTTACATGTGGCACTGGTCATACACTCTAAATGCAGACTGTGACCCTCATGACCTTGGCCATTCATATTTAATAGTCATTAAAAGCCGGTGGCAATCTAGACAACAAAAACAACATCTACTGCATGACAACTAAAATGATCATTAATGTCTTTTCCATAAGACATGTTCATAGTTAAGATATGCATAAAGATGAGCAGTTCAGCATGTGCGCTGCCCGCATCTTTCCATTTCATCGAATGCTCCATAATCAGTCTTATGGCCATGCTAACCTTTGACTTGGGTCCCCACTGTAAAGGCTTTGCTCTTTGCCCCTAGTCCATTAGACCTGGCTGAAGTATACCTTTATAATTGCCACAGCGACCATCAAATGAACATATGAAAGCATAGTGGGGATGGGTAGAGGAGTCTGGCTGCTAACCTTTTGGCCTCTGGGTCAACATGTGTACCAGATGCTTTTGTCGAGACAGTTCATTCTGCCTCTGTATGGGTCCGCATGTCAGGATTATTGATGGACCCCCGACAAATATTTTATAGTTTGTGTTCGACCTTTGACGTCGGTGGAGCAAAATGACAGCAGACTATGTGTCACCACTGCAAACTACATCAGAATAAATGCTGCAATGGTTGAATGAACTCGGTTTACAGTTTTAAAGTTTCTATGATCAGAGATCTGCTTGTTTTGTATATTTTAATTTGGCTTCGAAGTACTGAGTTAATAGATATTTGGTTGCATTTGCTGACCCTTGTAAGAGGCCTTCTTAGTTGTTGTTATTTTGTTTAATGTTACCAAATGACCCTGTATAGCGTTATGGATCCTGAATACAGTTTTCTCCAACATGTCCCCTTAAAGAATGACTCAGTGCCAACATCAAAGGCTTCACAAAGCCTCAAGTTTCTGCACTTTACAGATATACATAACAAACCATGACAAATGGATTGCGCCTTGACTTGCTTGTTTGGTTCTACACGGCTCAAAGGTGTTGCTGTGTTTCCGTTCCATTTGTTCTTTTTGTTTTTCTTCTGCATGAAATATTGTTGTGTGTATCAACAGTAGTCCAACACTTTGTCCACATTATGTGCTGTAGCTTGACGCTAACTTGCTATACTTTGCTCAGGCTATCTCGGCACACCAGGCATTCACAAAATGAGAAAAAGAACAGCAAAATCCCTTAGCTAGCCACCCTCCCCTTTAGCACCGTTAGCCTCTTCATAACACAGACCCAGGCTTATGTTGAAGCACTGTGATTAAGATAAGCCAAACCGCAGCTGGACAATTACCTGACAACTAACCTTTTCTGGAGCCACTTAAGGATGTAAGGACCCCTGAGAACTGTTGTTTTTCTGAGAGGAACACAGCTCTTGACAGCAAGGAGCCTGGGAAGAGGCTAGCAATGAGTTAGTATCATAGCTGAGATTACCTAATTCCACCCACAGCATCAGTGTTGAAGGACTTTGTTTCTAGACAGAGCTGAAAGGGCATTAGGATTGATTTGGTCTGTGGGAAAAAAAAAGTCTGTTGAGTGTTTACACTGCAGTGCCTTCAGTGGACAGTAAATGATTCTGCTCATATAAACAGAGATGGGGAACTCAAAACTGAAAGAGTACATCTTTAAAAAAAAATGGTAAATGGGATAGGATGAGTGTATTCATACCAACATTTTATGAAATCAACCCTGGTATAACTGAAATGTACTTTTTTCTCTTTTAAATATAAGACACGATCACATTGTGTATGCAAGGTGTCGAATTGGTCATTCAAGACTTGACGGGTGAAGAACCACCGTAATTTAATCTGTGTAAGACTTTATTGTCTTGTAAGCATAAATTACTGGACTACACTGCTTTTAGTCAAAGGTTTTATTTAAAAAATATATAAAAAGAATGGATGCTTTTGAATTTTTTTTTTTTAATTTGTCAAATATCAAATTGAAATATCTTTAGTTTGTTCTTTAATGACTGTATTGTTTGCCTTATAAACTATTCTGTCCTTACCATGGTATGAGAAAGAAGAAAAAAAAGAGAGTGAGACAAAGAGAAACTAGTCACAGGCTTATTTTTCTGTAGCTCACAATGCTAAGGTCATGGGTTTGGTTCTCAGGGAAAGCAAGAACTGATAAAAATGTAAATGTGTACCTTAAAGGCAATGTAAGTAGCTTTGGATAAAAGTGTTAGCCAAATGCATAAATATAAATGTTACAAAGCAACACATTTCACTTGAAAATATCCAAACACAGGCCATTTTAGCTGGGGTGATGTAACATCAGTTACCTGTTTTATAAGGAGAATTACAGCACTCATGATCATGTGACCCAAACCTAAAGTGACCATTTTAATGTGTAATTGCCTACTGTTAATGTGAAGTATTGCACTCAGACATAACATTTCTAAACTAATGATTTGGAATCACCACTTGACTGAGGATGCACATCAGCTCTGACTGTACATTTTGTTTAATCTTTTTGTGTGTGTGTGCATATCATGTGTTCCAGGCCCTTCAGAGTCCACATATAGGGTCTTGGCCAGAGCTCCACACACTCTCTCATCCTCTGCCCAGGCCTGCAACATCACAACAACAGCCCCTGAGCTAGCAAACACAGTCAGGGGTGAGTGTTTATAGGCTACATTTGTTAGGCTTCTCACTGTGGTGCTTAAATATGATATCCATGTGTTCAACTAATGCACAGAAACTGTTGCTTGGTAGGATGGTGTTGTAAACATCTCTGAGGTCACTCGTTCCTGTGATTGGCCGAGGCAAAGCACATATAACCTGCACAGCCAGACAGTCGGTCATTACCAATCCATTCTGAGCTGTGAGTGGGGGATGTAAGTATTCAAGACTTATGGCTTTGTTCAAGTGGAGCGCGAGCTTTCTCCTGGGGTTAATGCCCGCTGTGAATGTGGCTGTCAGAATCGAGCTTCTCTCTGGTTTACGCTCGTGAGGCAAAGTCAGGGGTTATTTGCTGCTATTTTTACAAGAAACGGGTTGATTTGTCTTAGGCCATTACCGTCTATTATGGCCGGGAGTCTCCGGGAAGGAGGTGGGAAGCAGCAAACGCTGGCATTCTGCCTAAAGAGAAATCAATGAAACAAATTAATCCTTCGCAGGCCGCACTGACACAGTAATCCATCATTCAGGGGTGCTTTTACACACCGAATCAGGGAGCCAGGGCTGAGGGAGAGAGCCCCAAGGGATCGCTCGCTCGCACACACAGGCACACACATACACACAAGGCAAGACATGAACAGTCTGGTGGCACCCGCCACACAGCTGCAATCCCGCAGCCCAATGTCTAAAGGGAAAGAGATGAAAGACGTAGCATTTTATAATGGTCATTGCACGGAACATGTTCCAAGGTCGCGTCATAGTCGACTGTCTGTGGTGTTTACCGTTTCTTGATTATCGGCGACACCACCTAAATGCCAGTAAAGAAGGCACTGACAGACATGGTACATGAAGGAGAGCTGAAAAGTAGAGAAAGATTACGACAGAGAGGCATTGAGATTTCTTTTCCACCCACCACATCATGTGGTGTCGCTTTGTTCAGAAAGCTAAACATTCACTCACATTGTTCCAGTGATCAGGCACTGTGATGCAGGAGTGCATTTCCTTGGAGACCTGCTTCCTGAAGCAGAGCAAGTGTCATCATCAACAAAATAAGGAAAAGGATAGAGGAAAAATAAACACCATTATAACCACATGTAAAGATTAACATTATGTATAACCTCATCTTCCAGCCCCCAATTTCTAAATTGACCCAAAAAATATCTAAAACTAAAAATACTGTGATATGTGCAAATGTGGCATTGTGGAGTAACTAACCAATAAGAGAACAACTTCAATGATAGCACATGATAGGGTCATGTGATCTGCTCTGGGAAACATCTCTGTCCTTTGAGAGCTGCACACAGTAATACTCCAGATAAAGCATATGATTTCAGACAAAGAGAAACACAGGCAATGAGAAACAGAAGAAAAGATGTTAATATGCACATATGCATAGTAATTTATTTGGAGGCATTCAAATATATCAAACTTCAACATCATATACATTCTGCATATAAAAAAATACATAGAGGATTACTGCTCTGTATTTAGTATTTACATTACAGGATGGCATCTCTGAATTTATCAGTTGTTGTGTACTTGTGGTGCTGCTACACAAGTAAACCCCAGGGAGTGGGGAACATAAATAAGGCAGAACAAGCTCTTCAAGGTAATGAGAGGATGACACTTACCTTTAAGCTTTTTCTTATAGATGACTAGCAATATGGGGATATTTCAGGACAAAAGGAAGGAGGTAAAAAAAAAAACTGAATATATAGCAAATTAATATATTTTGTGATTGTGGTATGAGGTGGCAGAAGTTACATATTTTATTTCTATGTTTATTAAATAGTAGAATATACCTCATAGAAGGAAAAAGAAAAATGCCTCTCATCTCCCCAGGACAAAATCGCCACTGCCCCTAATGCCAAAAACATACAATTGTAAAATCATATTGTTTGTGATCCGCAAAGAAAGCTCTCTCGCAAACCTTCATAATCATTTAAAACAGAAAACATGTGGTTTAAAATCAAATAAATCCAGCAAATTAGGAACATATGTTGACTGGTGAGTAGTTTGTTTCATCAGTCAATTGATAATAGCTCAATAAACACATTGGCAGATAGGGTTCACCGCATATGTTGTAACTGACAACCCTGTCCATGTAATAAAAGATGAAATCTGACACTTTCATGGCTAAAAACATAATTGTGTTTTCAGACATAGAAAACATCAGACTTCAGAATACTATAATACAGAATGAGATGATCCCTAATATTGCATGCATGTGTCATAATAAAGGAATGGATCTCACATATATGTAAAAAGAGTCTGGATGTTTACGAGCATTACAAAACAACGACTTGATCTATTTATATGGGTTGCTTTGTTCATTGTCTCATTTTTCCTGTGATTAGCTATACTGCAAAAAATGTTTCTTATCATGTAACCACAAATTAGTTTTAAGTGGTAACATAAATGAATTGGTAAAAAATATTAATTTGACTAAATTAACCTGATGACATTTATATACTGCTATTGAAAATGTAACTGTTTTAGTCATATAGCTTATAATTAATCATGTAGTTTCCTTTTCCTGTAATCCTTTTCATACAATGAATTAAGAAAACTTACACAGAAAATGTGTATACAAAATTGCATTATCTCTCATTCTTAATTTGTCATCTTTTGTATCTCTAGTCCCTCCTTTCCCTTTCCCTTTTGTCTCTTGCTTATATGATGTGCCTAATTTTGTGCTCAGAGGTCAGGGAGTTTACTGTTGACTGGAATTTAAGATCTGCAGGATGTTCAATTCACTGAAGGAAAACATACACAGCTTTCCATGCAGGAAGTCCCTCACTAACTGCTGTCCTAACCATGGGGTGGAGAGGCAGATTTGGAGTGCCACAGCTGTCTGTAATCGGTCCTCTTTCACTTTGGAAAACATGCTTTTTCACAGATTTTTAAATAAGAGCTCTGGTAACCTGACTATATTTATCAAAAGTTGGTGTTTTATGAGGTGAAGAGATTGCTTTGAGGAATGTATGTTCAGGAATCATGGCTGCATTCTTTTCTTTTGCTGACAGATAGAACTGATACTCAAGAGTGTGACGTGTAAACAGAGATGCAGGTGCTGTTTTTACATTCTAAGTGTGTATGTTTAAGCACAATCAAACCATGATCATGTGTTTTTCCACCTAAACCCTGCGGATATCTCAGTTGCCCATCTTTGAGAATCTGAAAAAGAAACAGAGAAAAAAAAAAAAAAAGATTATGCTTATTGAGAGTGCGCAATTGTCCTGTTTAGCTGAAAGTTTACAGCTCACTTTCTTCAAAAAGAAGCAGAGAGAGTCAAATTCAAAGGTTATATGTCTATTGACTTTATGGGGCGATTGCAAGGAAATGTAGTAGATGCACAGACAAGGAGTGAATTCTTTGTCACTGCAACTATCTATTACTAAGCTTATTGACATATTCTGATAAAAAGGGACAAAAAGAGTGAAAAAAAGAGAGGCAAAGGAAAATAGAGGGACAAATTGTTCTTTGGTGACCAAACTGCCTTATCTTTCCTATTTCATTGCCTTTGACATGGAAGTGGACATGTTAGTAGCAGTGCTCAAGTTTATTCATCAAAAACATGATAATAGAAATGACGAGGAAACGTTTTGCTTTGTGACAGGAAAGACATAATATAGGCAAATCATGAGTGCTGTTCTTGATCTGATTCTTGTATCAGGTTTTGTTATTTAAATCCATAGTGAAAGGCCTGAGCTGGATCTGCTGTGACTGAGGATGCTTGACATTGTTGAACATATGACTGAAGGCTACTAGAAGTGAGACTAAACAGATTACCAGTACGATATGCATTGTTTACATACACTACACCACGCCCTATACAATTATTTCTGTAGTTCATTCTTAGTTATGAATCCTGACAAAACAAAATACATCTTCAGCAAATCTGTGAATAGAGTCTGATGACCAAAGGGAGAAAATGTAAGTGACTTCTGTTCTGTTGTTTCATTATATTATGCAGATGATGTGATAAGAAAGCTATTATTGATATGTTGATATATTTTTGTATGTTCACACTATGAATCTGAGCACAGTTGAGCCAAATCTATTGGCCACAGGATAGATCATAGTGTAAGAGATAATATTGGTCATTGGTGACAAAACTTTTACTATAGGGAACTGATGTTGCTCTTGACAAACATTTCCGGAAGTAAGATCATCAATGTATTTAAATGCTTACTGTTCCACAAACAATAAAAAAAAAATTGGCAGATGTAAAACTGTAAAAGCAGTTAATAATGCATATTAAAATAATAGAAATGGTGCACATGCTGGATAATACACTGACATGACTATGAGTCAAAAATGGTTAATAACCTGGAATAATACCTTAATGTTGCAATACCTAATTTGCACACACCTGTATGCACATGTTCTGTTTTCTCTGTTTAGATTTTTTTCCTTGTAATGTATCTTGTATAATATATAAATTATCTAAGCTCCTGTTAACATGTGTAGATGTATATTCAAGGACAGAGCCAGTGCATCGCTGTCTGATTTTGATCATCTTTTTTTTCCTCATGGATCTGTTTTCTCGCGGGTCATCAGGTGTCATCTTTTTTTTTTTAGCTATTTAAGCAACTTTGCTCTTAAATAAAGACAAACCACATCATTCACTCTGAAGGTCTCCTGACTATACACAGCCGTTCTGGACACTCATTGGGAAAAAGATTTCTGAACTCAGTGAGTCATCAGTTTAGCTTCCTAATGTGACTAACTACTCAGCAAAGTGAAAATTACTCACAACCCAATTTCAATTATGACTTAGCATCGCTCCATAGAACTGTTGCTTTCACTTTATAAGGAGAAGCAGTGGAAGCTATTTTATTTATTTAGAAATGATACTGTAAAATATATAGCCTACATGTTGACACTTCAAGCTGCATGTATGAAGGTATAAGGGTGATGACTTTTTTTATAGTTTACTTTAGAGTGAGTGTTTAGTTTGGGAAAATGTGGAGTAACGAGAAATGATTAATAAATAAAGCAAATTTTATTTTTGACAAAAGATTTTTTAGGAGTTAATGTTAATCTAGTAATAGTTTTTATAGTACCTAGTTAAATTTAAAAAACAATGTGGTATGACTCCTCATTTATAGTAAACATGCATGTTTGAGCTAAATATTGCTTCTTGTCACTTCTATCACTAAACAACATGTTTATCTGTGTGTGGCATATGAATAGTAATTATAGGAATATGAATAATAGTAAATAGTACCATTAGATAATGGTAAAACATTGTTTAATGAAATATAAAATGAAGATGATGTTGGAAACGTCAGACATTAGGTGTCTTTATCTGTACTCCTCCTGCACGTGTACATTATCACCCTTTTTAAAGCAATTAATCTCTTCTGTCTCCCAGCGTGGATGTGCCTAAGACAGGCGAAATTCCAATTAAATTCCTGCTGCGGGTCGGTTTAAACAGACCATTATAAATACGCTAGGTGACTCTCTACCTCTCACAACAAAAGCTCTCCCCCTCAAATACAGTCGCTTATCTTTGCTCTTCTCTGCAAAGAATACTTCCGCTCGTGTTAAGCGGTGTGCTTTAGGCTTTGCACTTGCTCGGACATTCGTTGTAAAAAACCATAACAAAACGCGATGGCAAAAGGTTTATGCAGATAAAAGTAGGGTGGACATTTTGTTTCTGGGCAATCTCTGTGGGATTATAAATGATGGTGATGTAGGACAGTTTTTGTGTTAAATTCCTACAGAACTAATTTAACCCCTTGTTTCCTAAAACAAATAGCAGTGAACACCTTGCACTAACAACTTATAAAACGATATAGGCTAGGCTACTAATAGATCTGGATTTATATATTTTAGAATTTTATTTATTTATGTATTTATTCATGTTACAGTAGGATATCTGACTATCTTCAGTAATAAAAACCATATTACCACAACGCCATACATAGCTACACGACTAGGCTGGTTGCAGGCCGGTATCTTATCGTAAGTAACTAACAAGCACATACACCTCTTGTTGTTAGAACTTTTAGTGCATCGTTTACAGGAGTGGTCAGGTGCAAACGTGCTTAACTAAGGCCTTGACTTTCCCCAGTATCTCGAAGAGTTGGTCTCTTCAAAACGAAAAGTGTGAAACTGCCTAATGTAATATTGCGCGTCATATTGTGCAGGTGTTGAAAAGTTTTATATTTCTTAATTTAGTCAAATAAAGGATCATGGCTTTGGTAGGACAGTATTTTAGAAATATTGATGCTGACTTCATACTGTAGATGTTAATGAAAATATTGAACGATTAATTCATTTTATAATATAGTTCAGGAGCACATGTTGTTATCTGTTCTGACATCAGTATCATAATTAGGAATATAGCTTCTCTCTCTTGCCATTAGGCTATTTATTTAGGTTTATCAAAGAAGACCTGCACAAAGTTAGGCTATAGCGAGTCTGCAAGTAAATCCAGATCTATCACGTGACATGCGCGCACCGTTAGTGGCGCTTTCAATGCAATTTTACACTCTTTTATTCTCGGATGTAGTTTGCATTGATATTGTTTATTAAATGTCCCCTTGCCACCGATGTACTTAAAACAAGGAGAAAGATGCGTTTAAATCCATGTAAAGAAGCTAGAGTTGTAGCCTATAGGCCTTTACAAACGCTACGTTCTATTTTTTGAGAAAACGTAGAGATGAAGTAACCTGCTGCTTACGTGCACCTGACGTTTTGCTTCCTTCTGCTTTTGCTTCGGGAAACCCAGCCCTTGCTATCTTTATTAAATGTTTCCCCATATGTTTGCTCAAACAAATTAAGTAGCCTAACACGTAGACAAGTCGACACCTATGTTACAGTTTTACTGTCATTACAAATATTTATTTTTAATGCATTATTTTAAGACCTTTATGAATCTTGTCCGTGCTGTTAAGTTCCTGCTTATGTCTACAGGGACTAACGTCTGTAAATTGATTTAGCTGCTTAAGGATTTGCTGACAGCATACTATACGTGTACTTTAGTGTCATTGTTGTGGTTTTCATGCTTTTTGAGGGAATGTCAGAAGCGTAAGTTAGCCTAATTATTGTGGGTCTGGGCTTGTTTTAACTGTTAACAGATTTATGATCTTGGTCTATGAGGCCATCCAAGGCAATTAGCACATAAGCTCTAAATAGATGATGGTTTGTGAGCAATAAAGCCATTACCTCCAGCATAAACTGACAGTCTCTCTTACTAAACTCCTACCACAAGCTAACTAGAAAGAAAATTCTCCCCCATTTTGGACAATTACAGTCAACGCTATTTTATAATTAATTCGAAATTTGACAATGCATTTAGTTTTGTGGGCCACTTAGAAGAAAAAAAAAACTGTAAAAATAATAATATTTTCCTACCTGTTTTTCTTCATCCCCCGACGGCCACCGTAATCATAGGCCATCAACAGAGCCCCACACTGGCAGTTAGATGATTCGCCTGTTTCCGTGCATTGTAAATAAAGAGATGTTAAAGAAAGTTAACATCTCTTAAGTTTTTTTTTTTTTTCAAAAAAATTAAATTCTACAGAGCTACAGTTGGTCAGCTGACCAAAGACGTACAGTGACTCCTATGGTGTTTATGACGCCTACTAGGCGATATTCAGCAAAATTTTCAAATATCTGAACATCACGATATGGCCAAAACATGATGGAAGCGTTAGGCCTTCCTTAAACGCAATTGGGGGGGTGGGGGGATGCTAGGGTGATTTTGTGTGAAACATTAATGAGTACGTCTTTTAAATAGCCCATGCAGTAATATTAAGTGGCGTAGTTTAAGATATTTTCCACAACTCTCCCCACTACCCTTTCCATTAAGAGCGATTAGATGATGTCCATTGAAAGTTGCTGATCCATAGAGAAAATGGCAGTGGATAAAAGGCGATTTCAAGTGACCTTCTCGTCCCTTTCACACCAATCTGAGCCCCCAAATAGTTAGGGATCAAATTGAACAAAAGCCCCCTCCTCTTCCCTTTCAACTCACTACTACTCAAAGTGACAAAACCCACCATCGCATTAGAGAGGCGCGCAACGTGTTTAAAAACTGTGAGATTATCACAGAGAGCAAAATATTTCTATGCCCAACTAGAACAAAATGTCTTTCTTAACATTATTTTTTTCTTCAATGCAACACTCATAACGTAGCTATATCTTTAAAACCATACCATAAGCAAATGTTCCCCAAAATGTTTATCACATGTAAATTTTAACCAAAACGTGTTGTGTTACTGATTATTGATCCTCTACTTTGCTGGAAGTTGCTTTGTTGATTACTTTTTTTACACTGTATTTGTGCACGTTTATATTTCTGTAATACATATTTTTGCTATTAGTATATATTTTTAAATCTACATGTTATAATATATTATTATATATTATAAAAAGTAATGATTGCATAAATTCTAAAATTGCTCATGACAGGCCTGGTATCAAGCAACAGACAATTCAGATATGTCTTTAGTATAAATTATCCAGTCATTGTGATAAACAAGCAATTCAGTTTCAAGGGAAGCTTTAGTGTATCTGTACTCAGAGAGGGAGAGATATAAACTACAAAACCTAACCATTTAGTGTGGTTAATGTTTTAGGTTCAGATGTTTACTGTAAAAACTGTAATTGTAAGTAAACAAAAATTATACAATTTATTGTTTTCAATGGGACGTTGGTTAAATGTAACATCATATGTGTCTGATAAAATAAGGAAGGTGAAATATTTTATCCCTGCTGTGTCCTTAGAGTGTATGCCATCTAACCCGAGCGTATTTACATTCGTGCTCACTTGGTAGGAGGTCCGCATTTCGTGGGATTTTATTACTCGAGCAGCTCTTAGGGAGCATGCATTAGACTAAATGGTATATGTTGTTTATTGCTATTTTAAACGAGGTTGCACGGTCATTAATAAAAAATATAACACCATATTACAAATTGCATGAGGTGCTGTGAAACGATTAATTATCATCATTATTATTAATAATAATATTATTTTTTATCACACATCAAAACATCACAGCATTAAGAGGCATCTCTTAGACCATCATTGATTTCATAGGTAACATAACTCATAGTCATATGATTATGATTAGCTAATTTTATTTTATTATTTTATAATGATAATCCTTAATGTTGTCATGTGAAACATTGCAGCTAACTTTTTGAACATTGTTTTGCACTTTATTTTACTTACTTTTTATGAATAAAACGTACAACTCATGACTAACAAAAGCTTTTTGATGAGCACAAGGCCTAAAGTAAAAGATATATATGATCCCAAAAAACAATAGTCATATATAGTGAAATGTGCTCCCTGTCTTTAATTGTGCTATAATTGCATTTAAGTGTGTTGATACCTAATTTAATGAAAGTCCTGAGAAAATAATCCTTTGAGGCAGACATATGCTACTTTTATATATTACTTTTCTAATTCTTTCATTTGTTTTTTTTGTTTTTTTGCTTCTTCTTAAAATTGTTTAACTGTTTATGTACGCGCATCAGCCCTACTTTATTCTGAACATGTCTATCGTATAATCGTCCTTTTAATCCGTTGACATTATCACTTAGACAAACAGACTGCTATCGATCTTCCCATTACGAGATCATACAAGACGAATAACACAGGTGAAAAGGCGTTTCTTAAAGTCAAACGTTCAGTCATGTTCAGCATCACCACAACGTTATTTTTTTTCTTAAGATTAAGTAGGCTAGTGCAAGTGATCGATAGAATTCTGTCCACCGATCTCTCGTAGTCTATATCCGCATTGCTTTCACCTGACAGTCTCACATTTTTAATTTGATAGGTATTTGAGGTTTTAGTTTGATACAGTTACGTACATTGCGAGATATTTATAAGAATTTCAATTAATACTGGGATTGCATAAAGTGAAAAAAGTACTTGCCTTTCAAAACTGAGAAACCGCCGATCCCAAAGTGATACCCACCAGTCGCTGGGCGCTCGCACTTTGAATGTCCAAGTGTCCACTTTACCATTTCTTCAATACTGTTTTCATGCGTGCCTTGTGTTCCCATTCGCTGTCCCTCTCCCTCTCTCCCCTCTCGCTCTCTTCCCTGTCTGTGGAAGTAAAACCTTGATGGTACACTTAAAGAAGTTTCTCTTTGTTCCTTTTAATCTTATTCGTTTCACCTTTGCAAAGAACAGAGGACAGCAGCGTGCGTTTCTGCGGCTCGGTGTGAGGAGAGACGGAGGAAGCTCCGCGGTCGAGTTGAAAATAGGCTACCTATTTGTAAGGGTTTCGTAAACGGACGGATGTCGGTGTTTGCCTCCTCTTAACTTCTATCGCACAGTTTTGGACTTTTGATGCAGAGTTCATAAGAAAGTTCTGGTGAAAGTGTTTGTCATTATAAAAGCTACAAAGAGGTTTATTTAATACTTGATTTTATTTTAAACATCTCGGTTATGTCAACTGGCAGGAGACCAAAACTTGTTTCTCCGCAAAAACATATTATTTCTAAGTACTGGCATTGCTAAATAAAACAGGCTTAATGTTAATCAAGTTGCACTAGATCATGATCAAAGTAAGACTTTGAAAACATATGTGTCTTATAAATACATGAATAAAATAAAAATCAGACAATATTCATCCCACAGCGTAATTCGTCTCTGAGCTACATTTAGGAACATGCTTAAAATGACAATAAATTACTCATTTTTATGTCGCTGTAATTGTCTACTGTACGCTAGATGGCAGCCCGATCCAGACATTATAAGCCTGTACAGCGGAGCCTTCGGCATTCATGCACAAAAAGCCGGTTTCCCTGCGCATTATACCAAAAACTTCCCTCGTTAATAATCTGTTAAAACACACTGAACGATGGATTTTTATACTTTCCAATATCATAATATTCTGATTCCTCTTTTGTGCCTTGGTTGGCTGCTTGATCTGTTTCCTATCACTGGTAAAGCATTCCGTTATAGCCCACTGACATCTTTCTCTAGTCAAACTAGTGGTAGTCATCGCGCGTCCCAATACGTTTTTTATATGTTATTTATTTGATCGTTTACTGAGATCTAGGTATATTATTGACCCGTGAAAATATGGTTTATGCATTGATACGCAATTTCCAGCCGGTATTGTTCTGTCAAATTACGTAAAATGTCAATGGGACCTTCATAGTTCAAATCTGGACGTTGTAATGGGTATTTTTGTAATTAAGACTACAGCTTTGAACAAAACACTTTCAACTTTGTGAGGCTCGCACCAGCATTTGTTTATATTTCACGTGCGCGTATAGTTCGCTCATTGCTTTCATCCCGTTTTTCGCCGCTTCTTTCTGGGGTTTCTTCCTCTTTTTGTGACAATAGACGGTCCATTCTAATCGGGTTTCAAAGTAAATAGCAGCGCAGGGGCGAGCGCAATGTAAATTGTGCTTGTCAGAGCCCTCAGTCGTAGGTAGCGAGGAGCGAGGACTCTAACCAATGGAGTGAAGGAGGCTTGGCTAACCTTAGCCTCCCATTTTCTCTCTCCCCCCCCGATGCAGGGTTCTGACCAGTCAGTCGCCTTTGATTATCAGTTGCCAGCAGCCCCTCTCTTGGCTCCTTGACACGAGCACCATATAAGGCGCAGCGATCTCCATAGAAACGTGTCAGTTTCAATAGTAGTGTCAAAGTTCACTATATACAGACATTCGCGCAGATCTCCGTTTCGGAAACATTGCTCCGCTGGTACTCCCGTTAAAACGCATTCTTTTTTGAGTCTCTGCTTCTTACATATTCCATTAGTTGTTTTTTTTTTCTTTTTATCCTTGCTCTGTTCCTACTGGAGAGGTGAAACTACATAGGCACTCGGGCGACGTTGTTTTTTTTTTCTTTCGCCGGACCAGATGAGCTTTATTCATGAACATAGATAGAGAAATCCGTTCTTCAGTGTTTCCTCCTCTTCAACCGCGAAGACGGAGAGAGGAGCAAGGAAGAAAAAAGAGGGGAATTTATTTTGCACAGCACTTTGGATCTCCGGTCCACCAGAAAGCTATTATTTTTGCTTCAACGTGAAGAATTTTTATTGCGGTATTTTTTAAGAAAACTGATTTTTTTTTTATTACGTCTGGGATCGCTTTCTCTATACACGATTGGGTTCCCGAATGGCTGACTGCAATTTACCTTGGAACTGGCCTCCCGACAATTGCATATCCTGATCGGGTGCCTTTCTATCGACTGCGGTATTTTGAATGTATTGATCATTTTCTGCTTCTACTTTTTTCCTTTTGAGATTGAGTGCTCCGATTTGAATTCGCGCTGCCGTTCGTCCAAGACTTCCCTTTTCCCTGCTCCGATATCCGAGCGACCAGTTCGCTTGAAAGCACTTTTCGGGCCCGAGATATGGCAATGGTAGTTAGCGTCTGGCGAGATCCGCAGGAAGACGTGGCCGGAGGACCTCCGAGCGGCCCCAATCCAGCAGCTCAGCCGGCGAGGGAGCAACAGCAGGCGGCGTCAGCGGCACCACACACTCCGCAGACACCCAGTCAGCCAGGACCCCCGTCCACACCAGGGACGGCTGGCGACAAGGGCAGCCAGAATTCTGGACAGAGTCAGCAGCATATAGAATGTGTTGTTTGCGGGGACAAATCGAGCGGCAAGCACTATGGTCAATTCACCTGCGAAGGATGCAAAAGTTTCTTCAAGAGGAGTGTCCGAAGGAACTTAACATATACATGTCGTGCCAACAGGAACTGTCCTATCGACCAGCACCATCGTAATCAGTGCCAATATTGTCGGCTGAAGAAGTGTTTAAAAGTGGGCATGCGGCGGGAAGGTGAATATATTTTTCTAAACGCAACACACTATTGCTACACACAGGTTTTTTGTTCAGAGCCAGTTACATAAAGCTCGCACTGTACACATACAAACGCGAAATAAATTTGCTTTGATTGCTTACTAAAGAGTGTCAGAGGGCGCGTACAAGCAGTAGTGAATCCGCTCGCATAGGCAAGATCAGCATGCATCTAATACAAGTAATATTGTTCACAGATAGGCAAGCCTCATATGCACCCATTTCCACTCAGCCAATTACATGAGATATTAAAGTCATCCATGAACACTAAATGTATGTAAAAGAGAGAAAGAGAAGGATGAAGTGTGTGTGTGTGAGTGTGTGTATGTTTGCGTGTGTGTGCGCGCGTGCGTGCTGAAAGACTGCACAAGACTGCCGAAAAGCCTATTACACACACTAACCCCATATTGTATACCTAAATGAAATAAGGGGGTATAGTTTTATCTTTGAAAATAAGAAGTGTGTCTGTTTTTACGTCGTAGCCTAGAGTAAACGTTTAGAGGCCTGTCTGTCCCCTCTCAGCCTAAGCTGTATGCGAACAATGGCCTTTGCAAGTCTACTCTTAATAACTGAGTAGAACAAAACTGCTATTAATAACCTCTAAATTGTCTTAAAATAAGAATTAATTCACCGTAAGATAGTGCCTATATAATGCATGTGCATTTTTGTTTGTTATCAATAATAAAAACAAAGTATTCGTGCTCGATTGTTGATAACATTTTTTTTTTGTTTCAGAGTTAGTAGGCTATCTTAATCATTAAATTGCCTGTAAACTTATTAGTCTACTACACACAAATCTATGTATATTACAGGCATTTATGTCAAAGTATTAGAGTGTAGCATTTGTAATAAGAAAGAGGCTGCTGGCATTGAACTAGTTACTGAATAGTCGAGATTTAAGCTCGGTCCTCGTACACTATGTTTACAACATGTATATCAAACAAAAACATTAAAAAATCGTAATGTATACGTTTGTGAAGACAAAGAGAGAGAGAGAAAGAGCTAGAGAGTGTTTGTATGTCTTTATATTAGCAACTGAAGTTCATAAACAAAGGTAAACATCACCACCTATTAACCGACGAGGTTAGTAGGATTTCAAGGACCATGTGAAAGTATTTTTTTTTCTCGAAACGCAGTGCCGTAAATAGTTTATAATTTAGTTTTATTTTCGAAGAGGTTAAACAGCAGTCCAGACTACTCATGCACTCGAAGTAAAGCTTCCACATCAATGATGTTTCTCAGTTTAGATGTACATTTCCTCTCCCTTTCTTTCTTTTTGTCAGCGGTTCAGCGAGGAAGAATGCCTCCAACCCAACCGAACCCGGGCCAGTACGCACTAACGAATGGGGATCCTCTGAATGGTCATTGCTATCTCTCCGGATACATCTCGTTACTACTTCGGGCCGAGCCTTATCCTACGTCTCGCTATGGCAGCCAGTGCATGCAGCCCAATAATATTATGGGGATCGAGAACATCTGTGAGCTTGCGGCTCGTCTGCTCTTCAGTGCTGTGGAATGGGCGAGGAACATCCCTTTCTTTCCCGACCTGCAGATCACCGACCAGGTGTCCCTACTCAGACTGACATGGAGCGAGTTATTTGTGCTAAACGCGGCTCAGTGCTCCATGCCCCTACATGTGGCCCCACTGCTTGCCGCTGCTGGCCTGCACGCCTCGCCTATGTCCGCGGACCGCGTCGTGGCCTTCATGGATCACATTCGTATCTTCCAGGAACAGGTCGAGAAGCTCAAAGCACTGCACGTCGATTCTGCAGAATACAGCTGCATTAAGGCAATAGTGCTGTTCACATCAGGTGAGTGTGTTAGACGAGGCCTTACAGACATAAGGGGGCAATGCAATACGGGGTGGTAAGCTTCGGCATCGAAGCTATAGCTCACTAGTGGGCCTCAAGCTGGCTTTGTACTGTAAAATCTCTTTAGCGCACAAGTAATAAAGTGGTAGGCCTATTTTAAATGTATTTAAAAGACATCCACAAATATTTAATATTTAATGTAATACAAAATGTCATATATTATTGTAGTCAACCGATAATATTATAGTAATTATAGACTATTTTGCAATATTAGTGGAGGATGACAATAAAGCATAAAATTTCATTTATGCATGGAATTGAATATACATTTCAAAGTAATTCTGTGTGTTTGGAAATTATTTAGGCCAATATTTTCACAATCAAGTGTAGATCTCGTTTAGAATATCTTTCTTAAATCTGCACAACCACTGTTCACAGTTGTACACGATGCCACAGTGTGCAGACACAAATATACATCTGAGGCCCTCTCTGTTGAGAAAAGATGACTCTATTATTAATAATTGCTTTTAAGCTAGGGTGATATTTAAAAATGATATTTAGTAGGTAATGAATTCGTAGAAATATCCGTCATATTGGTGTCTGACTTTTTAATGACGGGTTAATTTGCCAAAAAAAAAAGCTATATCAATTTTACCAAAACATTGATGGCACCAAATTACCCTCACACCTCTAGCATTATAATTGATTTTTATAATAATTTATTAGTATTTTTCTGGACAACAGACAATAATAAATTTAACATTGTTAAGATTTAAGCGGACTGTTGTTTTTTATATTATATTATATATAACGTAAAATTAGCCTATTACGTGCGTATTTTAATAATATCAACTTTAATATATTTATTTTAGCAGTTGGAATTATAAATAGGCTACGTTTTGACAAATAGAATTAAGTAGTCAATACCACTACTCTGTGATGGTTGAGCAAAGGGCCAGACTAAACACACACACACGTATATACGATATATAATTAACAAAACGTGTCTAAAAAGAGACTAGCTTATGTTCTGTAGTGTAACCATAAAATGTGCAGTCTTTTCCCCCTAAGGTGAAAATAAGATGAGGCGTTCAAGTTAGTTTAAGTAGGCCACGGTTCGGTTTACACTTTGTGCATTGCCTTAATTTTCAAGAATATGCGTTAGTGTTGATTAGCATATGTACAGCATGACAAAAATGTAAAAAAAAATAAAAAAAAACATTTGTTTATGTTTTGAACATCTAATCTTTGCCACCGAAATGTTAGGTTATAGGCTATTTGATTCTCAATGACGTCAGTCTCACACAGAACCTTCCTTGCCATTCTTAACAATGAATTGTTTACAAAGCACTCAGATATGGACTGGGTAGCGAATCAGAACAACTTCTAGACACTTCGGTACATCCGGATTTCCTCATTCGTAAGACGTGAAAGCAATATGTTTCGATAATAACTATAGACTATCTTCTGATTTGTTGCTATGCTGAAGTGCTGCATAAAGTTTTGTGACGTCATAGATTAATAATTCATAATGCGCCCCTTGGTTTTGTATCTTTCGAGTTCTTTCTGATTAAGTGTAAATCGTAAAGTATTACTAAAAACATTCCTACACATACGAAATACATTACATTGTATTTTGCTGAATCGCCTCTGTTTTTAAAGCAGTGCTTTCTGCACATGCTGGCTGCAGCGGAAAGTGGCCCATGAGGTCACATTACTGAGAGATTTTTGCAAAGATTTAGCACAGTTCAGAAGTTCAGAAGGTTATTGTATTTGACCGCAGTGTGTTCCAGTCCAGTCCAATTAGGATCAGTCGCCGAGGCATGTTGCACACCAAGACCTTACACTTTAAATCTTAAATCGAACAAAACGTAAACTCTAATTTTGAATATCCTCAACACAGCCGCCATATTAGAATGCTGACAAAATACGTATTGGTCTGGCGATGGTGTTCAAGAGAATGGACGTTTGGCTGAACTGATTCTAGCAGTTCCAATGGTTGAGCTATACGTTTACTGCACTGGCGTTCGTGCGGTAGTCTATTTGCAAACATGTTTGACGTAACGTCATTAATTGACATACACCATCGACCTAGAGCTGATTTCTGTAAAATAAGCTACATGTCCTTTTCTGAAATTTAGGCGATTGTGTCCTCAGGCAAGTCCACGGTAATAAATGCGATTGCTTCCAGCGGCCTTGCCTCCTCATTCAAACTCACAGCAGAGGCAACTGCTGGTACAGGGAATCGAACGAGAAATGACTCGGTAGCATCTGGAAAGCAATTGGGTTATAATTCGGTTATTACCATGCCAAATTCTCTGTCAAATATGTAGCTGGATATTTCCATATTTGACACAGTCACGAGCGCCTTCTCCAGTCGATCCTCTTCAGTCGAGCTTACTATGCACCCTCGTCCTTGCGTACTCTTTGTTTAGTCTGATTTGTGAGCGTGCATGTGGTATGTCCCCTACAACGCAGGGAATACGTTCTGTTACTCTTGAGGGATTGCACAGTCGTATTGTTTATTTATATTACAGGCAGCCTCATACGCTGCGTGATGCATGATGTTGGGCTCGTGTTTGTTCATCTCACTTTGTCAACAACACGTAATGCTGATGCTGAATGATAACCTGGGCCTCTTTTCTGTGCTGTGTTTTGTCTACTCAGACGCTTGCGGCCTGTCAGATGCTGCACACATCGAGAGCCTGCAAGAGAAGTCTCAGTGCGCCCTGGAGGAGTACGTGAGGAGCCAGTACCCGAACCAGCCCAGTCGCTTTGGCAAGCTTTTACTGCGACTGCCTTCTCTCCGCACTGTCTCTTCGTCAGTAATTGAACAGCTGTTCTTCGTTCGCTTGGTAGGTAAAACTCCCATTGAAACCCTCATCAGGGATATGTTATTATCCGGGAGCAGCTTCAACTGGCCCTACATGTCCATTCAATGATCCGAATGAGCGAGTGAAACAAAAAGACTAAAGGACCAAAATTCTGCAAGCCCTTTCAAGAAGACTATATATATAGGACCTAATTTCTGACCACTTAGGAAGACACTCTTTTTTGTCTTCTGGGACCGAAATGGAATATGTAATGTACAAAGATTAAAGAACTGGACGTACTCCCGTGCAAATCCATCGTCGTCATCAAGAACACTCTCCATTTTGTAAAATACTAGTCTTTATTTTCTTTTCTTTTTTTTTTCTTCTTTTTTTTTTCTTTTGTAAAGAACAAAATACGTACAAATAAAATGAAGAACATCATATGCGCAGTAAATGAGCAAGACTTAGCGGGAAAGAAATTTCCAAGCAATTATAAGAAATGTCCTGTGTCTATGTATCTCTGTTTTGTATTTTTTCTGGTTCTAAACCAGTTTTTTCTGTGATTCTATACTAATGATTTTTTATATAACCTTTTGCTTCTTATAATGAGTGCGATATATGTTGTTGAAGATATGTTCTCCAAGAATTAAAATTGAAGTGAGAATTTAAAAATAAAGAAAAACATTAGACAAATAAGACACAGTCTAATCGCAATGACAATTTCACTGATGGTTGAGCCTTCCCCCACTTGATGCTATGGACATGCAACTTCTGCAAATCTGACCTCATGGACATTTTAAAGGAGAGGACACCGGTGAAACTTTTTCTTGGTCGTATGTGTGTGCGAGTGTGTGTGTTGAGTCAATCATCAGTCAGAGATAAAAGACATGAAAAGTCAAAAGCACTTTTAATATATCATTTTCAAATACATTTTGTTTGTTTCGTCTTGATATTTCCGCTATTTCTTTTTTATTGGATGTTGCCTTTCATTTTTGCTCAATCCATGATATGCCTGTGCAGAAGGGTCGCGTGAAGTTGTGTGATGGTGACTATACTATTAAAAAGGAAATAGGCAACACTGTCTCGCTCTCAGCAAATTCAATCTTCTTCATGCTATCAATGAGCTGTTCTAATGGCAAGTATTTGGGGTGTGCTTTTACATGGATTCATATTTCTGTTTGCTAAGGAAGGCCAACAAAAACACATAGGTTTGTTTCATCAAAACGTTTTGTTAAGCAATGTTGACAACAAATGTCAACCCCGTCAAGAAGAGTTTTGAAATCACCTCTATAGAATACCATATATGTTACAAATGCAGGCATTCGATTACTTTTGCTGGCATATTTATTCTCTGTGAGCGTTTTGGTGAGCACGTGCGTTTTATATATTATCTGGAGTCACAGCATCGTGCGCAGAATAAGATTTCAGTGACGTTGCTACCGACTGGTTCAAAGATCTTTGCCTGTTTCAGCGCATTAATGTTTAATATTTTTCCCAGGCTGAACTGAAAGGCTTGCTCATAGTCGAAGGGAAGATATACAGAAACGTCGTCCCTCTAATAAGGCAATGAGGGTTTCTTCTTCTATCACCACAGTTTTGAGAAACGAAGTGGAAAGAAAAAGAAAACAAATCCATCTAAACTCGCAGGCTATTATTACTTGGAGGTGATCGCGAACGGATCTGTGTTAGAACAGATGTTTTCACTAGGAGGGCAGCAGCAGTTATATGTGTGATCAATCTAAGATATGTATAATGCCGCATGTAAGCCGGTCGATAGGAGCACTAAATGTGATGTATTGTACGGAGATAGAGAGAAATTCACGTGCAGCCTTAAATGATTGGTTAGAACCATGAAAGGAAATCACTTGATACTCATACAAGCGCGATTGTCCTTCATATGCAAGTAAATACATTTTACTTGTGATGTTTACGGTGGGAAGGAGGCGTGTTTTTATAAGTACAATGACTAGAACTTTCGCTGACTCCAATGTCACTGAAAATTGTACATTCAAGTTCGTTATCAGTTGTTTCACATAAAGAGAGAATGACCTAATCACAGAAATAATATGCGGGTTTGGCTATGCCCTAATTACTCGTGATTCAGACTGTTTTTCAGTAAACCTACCAGGTAATACTGGCGTTGACATATGTTTCATTTAAATAATCTGATAGCTTATAGCGACTTTAAAGCTATTTGTGGGTCAGCATCCAAAGCGGCTGCAGGAAACCACACTGGCAAATATTCAGTTTAATTTGTATTCGAAATATATATGATCTAAGGGGAAGACCAGTGTTAATTTCGTGAAATAATATGTAGTAGCTATACAATCTTTGGAGGGGCTGTTAGCTTTTTGGTGATGTAGTAAACGATCATATATCTCGGTTTTATTTTTTGCATCGCCTTACCCACCATATACATTAGCGCTGTAAAACGAATTTCCATCATAAAAAAGTCAAACTCAAGCGTGACCATATACTTTTTGTGACTATGGCGTCTAATTGCGCATGATTTTCTCTGAATTAAATATGGTCAGGTTATGCTATTAGGAAAAAAGATGCAATACACGAGGGAATTATATGGAGGACAAGTAGAGAGACTTTGTTGCTGGAAACCAAACATTTTTCACAAAAGGACTAGCTATAAATGTGTGCCGATATATCCAATGTGTTGTCAATTTTAAAATCAAAGTCAGAAGGCCTTAAAATATCCAAATATGACAACAAAGGCAAGTGTGCCCTTGTTTTCTTATATAATGCTTCGACTAAAGTGTTGACCATCGCATTGAGCTGAAATTTAAAACACTTTCATGTTCAGCAGTAATGAGATCAAAATCCCTGAAGATTTTTCCCTCTATTTCACGGGAAATAGCAGAATGAGAGGAACACATTCTATTGAGATTTACATTTGTTGGACTTGAGGCTATATAAAGCAATAGTTGCTAAGGACTGAATTCGTGCCATGTGTTCCTAATTAACAAAGCAAAAATTATCCATAAAAGAACATGAATCAAATGCAACAAGAAAAGGGCTATTCTGGTCTCTGTTTGAGATGTATGTCGGCCTATGTTGTGTACTAATGCACGACTATTTGCATTTAACTTTCGTTGCTTGTTCTCTACTACGTACATTTTAAATGCACATGCATGGTCTCATAATTGTCAGTCAGTGGTTTCAGTCGATTTCTTCACTTAGATCTAAAGTGGGTTAGGAGGTTAGCGTAGCAGTCTTACCTCAGGAAAAAGACTACCAAAGGACTGAGACACATACAGTTTTCCTACAGAAAATAAATAGTCACTGCGGGCTTGGAATGTAACTGTTGTTAGCTTAGTCACGCTTGACTGAGGTACGAGTGTTTATCTGACACATTTAGGATATTCGGACATCATTTATGGTTTTTGATGTTGTCTGTGTGAAGGGGAAGAACAGACACTTAAAAAAATAAATTAGACATTTGTGTTATTTCGATCTAGGCCTTTGGTCATCACACTGGTATATCCAAAGTAAGCGTGTTGTTTCATTTCATTTATTAACCTACATGGGACTTAATAGTGTTATTTCTTTGCTTAAGCTTGTTAATGTGACTTCATGTAAGATATATCTATCAATCTATCTATCTATCTATCTATCTATCTATCTATCTATCTATCTATCTATCTATCTATCTATCTATCTATCTATCTATCTATCTATCTATCAATACGCACATTATGTGAAGATAAAGTAGTGTAAAATTCATGTGGAAGGTAATGTGGTGGAAGTTATTGTTTAAAAAAGGTTGTTTGAAGTTCTTGGGAATTTTGCACTTTAATTACACAAATTGCCTGTTTACATTGTGCCACAGAGGCCATATGCAGGCTATGACGCTACATTTCTGTTAACATTCTCAATGATCACTGCATAATTCTACGTCCACAGAGCTCCCAGCAAGCTTAAGCCGTGGATCAAATCCAACACAACAGGATATAAAATATCCCCAGTTGTGAACGTAACATAAGGCGACGCCTGTGCTTGCATGTGTGTGCGTGCGTGCGTGACTTAGTTGAACCGTAGAGTTGTGTCGTATGTGTGTTCCACTTCGAGAGTGTGTGTGTGGTCGGGCCTGGTGTGAGGTATAGGGAGGCGAGAAAGCACAGATCGCTGTGTAAGCGATCCCTTTGTGTTGATTTAGGTAGACGTTTGCTGTATATAACGTTCAAGGCTGATAATATCATTGCCTCGCCAGATAAATAAAGCTTTGGCCAAACCATCGGGTCAGCTATCGATCCCTTCTGCGTGCAGAGAGAAAGGGAATGAGACGGCACAGGGACAGAGAAAAAGAGGGGGGTCTCTTATTAGCATTCCATACCCATGACCGACCACTGACAAGTAAAAGAGATATCTAGCTCAACGCCATCCATCTCCTGCTCTGTATACTTTTCATTGGATAATAAAGTTTACTTGGCTTGTTGTCAATGACAAAGTAAAGAGACAAATAAAAACCACATCGTTTTAAATATTTATTATATAATTATGAATACAGATAATTTGTGAAAACACTGGATTCAAGCTTCCTGAGTGTGAATAACAGCATTTCAAATAAAAACAAGTTTTTAGATGGGAGATTTTTTGCGAGAAAAAACAAGACACAACTGTGCAAAAAATAAAAAAAAATTACACAAAGCAACTGATCTTCTTAAAGTATGACAATGTGTAAGCAAAGTAGCCAATTCTTTCTAAGCATGTAAAAATATCTATTTACAGTTTCTTAACACTGAAAACTTTTCCACAAGGGAATTGTTGCAAGTAAAGCCACAAATAAAGAACGCGATCAAATCTTTGTCCAACAATGACAGCTTTTTATCATTTAGTTAGTTTTTTCTCCAAACGTTTTTTTTTTCTCACTCCCACCCATCGTCCCGTCTTTATCTTTCTTTGTTGTTTTAAAATATGCATGTCTCTCCGGAATGCTAGTCACGGGTCCAAACTTTGCGTCCAACCTCCCACATGAAATGATCCCCCTTAAAGGGGGCTCAATATGTCTCAATCTGCACTTCGGTTCACTCAAAGCATTTGGGTACAGAGGACAGACTCTAGAAAAAGCATAAATTAAAGGACAAGTCACAGAAGAGCGACTTTATCAACACGTCTTGACGAAGAGTGGAGACAGCGACAGAAAGATTTTGAAGAATTGCGCAGATGTCCTCCAAAAAAGTAAGAAAATTTGTTTTCATTTCGTCCCCCTTAAACGCGCGCGTGTGTGTGTGTTAGGGCTCCCGGATGCGCGCGCCTGAGGAAGAGTATGCGTGAACGCGCGTTGTGGTAGAATAGCTCAATAGAGATGGAGAGAGAGCGGAGGTGGAGGGAGGGAGCTCTGTGGGAAAGCAAGAGACTAGAGGATGTCTCGACGTGCGTGTATGACTCTGACTGTCATTAACAACAAATCAATCAACACGTGGCATTTAAACTCGAAAGTGCCAGCTTTCCGTGTTTGTCTGTGTGCTGGAGAAATAAATCATTGCCGGAAAAGGGAGCTTTGGTGAACGGAAAGTTTGCTTTGAAAGGGAAACGTGAAACAAGAGGTAACCGACTCGAGGCGACGCAGACGTAGTTTTAACTGCGAAATATTAAATATGCTACACTTTCGGTCTTACTTTTAATAAGCGGATCGACACTGAGTAATTACGATATTCGGCAGCAATCAATGTAAAACTTAGAGTCTCCGAGATAACCGTGAATTTGTTTATTTTAAGAGACGGTTATAAATATTCTTAAGACTCTTCGATACTCCATCTGGAAGAAATGAAAAGCCTGCTTGTTACAGAGATATAAAAAAAATACGCGTTTTATAGATAGACAGAGGACCGTTTTCTTCATTCAGTTTTCGCGTCAAGAACAGTAAACATGCTGACGTCAGATTATCGTGAGATCTTCAAGACAAAGCGCATGTAATTAGTGCATTTATTCAGTGATGCAAATATGTTTCCATAGACATACACAAGCACATTTTCTGATCCTTACCACATGGACAGTAAAGAAATGTCGTTGCAACATACCTGATAACGTCCTGGCTTTTCAGCAATATTAACTGCCCGTTTTTATAATACACAACAGATGGTTTGCGCCTGTGCTACCGCAGCCAGCGACACTCCCAATTTTACTCAGCAGCATTTTGTTGCAGTTGCGCTTAATAGCTGGGACCAAATTAACAATGACCCACTTTTCATATGCAGACAGCTTCATCTATATTCGATATACATATTTTTCACATATCCATACACACATTAAAATGTATGTAATTACTGAACAAGTACAAGATCTCACATACATCTAAATTATTATCCTCATAAACAGCAAAAACATGAAGCGACAGAATGCACCTCATGTGTCTTAAATATCTATCTATCTATCTATCTATCTATCTATCTATCTATCTATCTATCTATCTATCTATCTATCTATCTATCTCCTTTTAAAAACACAACATAAAACAAATAAACAAGCATTTTAGTCACTAATTCGTAGCAGGCGGCCTGACAGGCTTGGTGAATTATGTTGTGGTTAATATTGGCCTAATTTCGTTTTTATTTGCCTAATTTCTCAGCATGACTTCTATTTTCTTTCATAATAAATGACTGAAGCGTTTTGTCGAGGGATATTTTTCATCCCAGTTATATAGACCGGGTCTTGACAGAGGCATTATCTCTCTTGCTCTAGTGTTGGTCCCTGCCACGGCTCTCTGATCCCACGCCTTTTCCCCCTTTATGCTGCCTGTCTTGCCTATAGTTGTCGCAATTTGTGCGTTTGATAAATACATACGCATTCCCCCACTTCCAACAAGACGCGAAAACGTTTCTGTAGGACCTCAACTGCACTATAAGTTTAAATGTGAAAGGTAAAATGACGGAGAACGCTTACTACAAAAGTAACGTGAACATACTGTATGGTATTTTAAGTTTTAAGACTATAATATATATATATATATATACACGGGGTGGGGAGAGGGGGTTTGGAGGCTACTCACTGATGTTACAGTAGCCTAATGCATAAGTTGCAGAACCCACTTAAATAGGAAACAGAACAAGTAGTTATAAGTCTGACATTGCCCATCATTTGTAGTATATATATAGCCTATACATATTTTTGAAAATGTATAAACAATATATATATATATATAGCCTATATATATGTTTTTTGATATTTTAGAGGTTGTTGACATTTTACATGATGCAAATATTTAAAAAGCCGTTATTTGTTAGTGAAGATAATTATTTTAAGGCCTGATGCAAGGAAGCATCTTCTTTATGGATAAGAAGCCACATCTCTCAACATCCACCGGTTAAACCACAAAGCCAGTTTTCTCGTGCGCTCAAATATGTATGCGCGCTTACGTGTGATTGTCTGTGTATGTCTAAAGATGGGGGTCGGTCTGAGGATTCGAGGAAGAGAGAGAGAAGGTGGGTTCATCCGTTCTTTCAGAATGACCTGGCTCCACTCTTAAAACAATCCATGCCATTTATGTTATTAATCTGCATGTGGTGTGGTTCCATCTATTAGAGAAGAAAAGTGTTTGTATTGCTTAAGCTTTTCTTTCCTCCTTTATATGTTTAATCAGAATGCAAGGAGGTCTGAACCGTTACCAAAGGCACTCCCAAATATTCCATCCGCTGTAGAGCTATCTCTGTGCGGTATTTATCCCTGAAATTCAAGCCCCTGCCCCCCCACGTCCAAATTCATTTGCATTCGTAGATGATATCAATAAAGAATAGCAGGGATCCTATTTGGTTGTGGCAGGGCTGGGGGAAGGTGGCTTATTCGGTCAAAACTGGACAGAGAGGACGAAGACCCTGAGGTCAGCTGACCATTCAGTGCAAGGTGGCGGGAGGCGGAGGGGTCTGGAGAGGCTTATTTGAGAGCAGGCGTGTTTGTAGCCAGGCAATGAAAAGGAGTCAACCACAAAGCTCGTCATACTTCAAATACACCCCATCACGTCTCCAGTCTTACCTCTCAACGGCAAAATCGGAGGAAGCTAGTTTCTTTAAGAGGGTAATTCTTCCAAGTTTGCTTTAGTTTTTACCACCGTAAACACGCTCGGGGAGTTGAAATGATCATGACTACCAAAATCCAAAACTTTAAAGACATAGCCTACTAAAATCTACATTTATAAGCTATAAATTACATTTAAAAATAATTCGACAGTGTATCAAAACATCTCCATTTATGTTTTTATTTCAGTGCAGTAGCGCATTTTGACCCTCTGATTAAGCAAATTTGTGTAAATCCTATATTTGATTATAAAACGGGAAACTAGACTATTTAAAAAAAAAACAAATAGCAAATGGCAAGAGAGACTGTGCGTGGCTAAATCTGGAAATGTTGTATGAGGCCTGTCGTCAAACGGCTCATTGGACGAGCTACGGCCAATCCCCATGTAGACCTTTCAATCATTTCAAGCTGGAGGACGAGGCCCATGTCTTTAATTCATTAAATTACTAAGATGTATTTGCATAAATGTTCCTTTTTATATGCCTATATAATTTTTGCGTCATATATATATATATATATATATATACATACATACATACATACATATATATATAAAGTTGCAAAT
>RJVU01018862.1:845321-889956 GCA_003731715.1 Anabarilius grahami | reverse complement strand
AACCAAGGAAATAATAAGTCTTATATCAGTGATACCATAAATGATATGAAAATGAATTACTAGATTCTTAATATAATGAAAACGTTTGCAATGCATGAACTGCATATGAAAACCTTGCAGGTGAACATCAAATTGTCATCTCTGTAGATATGTAGATATTAATTTTAAGACTTTATTTATTCATTCATTCGTATAGCTATAGTCCTGCAGTATTCGCGTTGAACACTTAGTGTTTAAGTTCCCATTCCAAAAGAGACGTGAACGATTCAGGATATGGATTTACATAACCTTTTCTCCTTGTAGCTGGACTTTGTGAAACTTCCACTTAGTGTATCTTAAAGATGTACAGATTGGCGGAATAATTATCCTCTGTGCTTTCGTTCATTCAGACGTTCATCAGAAGTGTAGCAGAGTTAGCTTCAACTTTTAAATATAATTCACGGTTCAAAGTCACCACCATATTCTAAAGTGAAGCATGTACTGTTCTTATGGTAATAATTGAACATACTACACAGTTTTCTCTGTTCCAAATGATCAATATGACCAATGATTAGCTTTATTACTGCTAGAAGATACAATAGTTTTTACATTTCTCATGCATTCAGATTCCTGTGAGGTCCGAGGATGGCGGCTTTGTTGGTGCTCTAGCTTTCTCATGCCTTGTAAAGGGTGCTGTCTAGAGCTGTTTGTTTCTCCCTTTATTTGCTAGATGGCGCTCTGTGTTCTGGGACCCTCAGTTAGAGGAACAAACGGTCCTCAGTTTATTCTTTTCCCGTTTGCCATTGTTCATCTACACAGAGTTTTAAAGCTTTTTTTCTCGTCTTGTCCTTCTCATTTTGGACTCGGAAAACTTACATTTGAATGTGCAGTGAAATAATCATTATAAAACATATTCTATGATTATATGCGGTTAATTTGTATATGCAATTAGAGTTGTAGATTTGTGCAGGCTGTTTTAGAGTATTTTATGGTTTCATTTTATTGTATGATGTTATATCACATATGGTAAATTGTGCTGCTTTGGGATTTGGTCATTTAATTGCTATAGACTATGAAAATCTTTATGGAATTATTAAAACGTTTTATGATATCAAAATGTCTGTTTCTGTAAATCATAAAAAAAACCGTACAAAGCGCACCACAGATTAATTGTTTTTAGCTATCATTTTGAATAATCTATGAATTTATGATTTCAATACATTTTAAGTTGTATCCAACTCACTCAGCAATATTTCAATGGACTGCAGAGTCAATAAATTTCCATGTTAAAACAATGATATTTTGAATAGCGTTCTAAAATGTGTTTTAAACCCTATAAGTCTCGGTAGATTTTCTTCTCAAAAAACGCACCTATAATTTTATATTATTACATTTTAACAGACAGAAATAAGTGGATTTATTCACATTTCCACAAAAACGCGTTTTTTCCCCCCCGAGTGTTAAGAAGATATATTGCAGCACTTACACTTTCTCTAAATAGTGGATTGTCCATATTTGACGTTGATGAATGTGCCCAAGACGTGAAGAACATTTAAAGATGTCGTTTAAATGTTATGCCAGATTGCTCAGAGGACGATGAGGAGCACCAGTCCGACAGGATTCACAAAAATTACACATGAAATATCAAAAGAGATTATTTTACCCCTCTTTATATTTTACATGACAAGGACATTATAATAGAAATATATTGGTTCAGTTTTCTGCTTTGTTTTATATCATCACGTGTAAATGCCGCTGTTTAGGACATGATTTATATATTAATATTTTGTTTGCATGTTATTCACTTGCGTAATCAGTTCAATTATTATTTATTATTTTATGATAAACCACACTGTTGATTTTACGCTTTTGTATTTGCATATTATATTTGTGTGTTTATTTTATATTTTATCCAGTAAAGGTGGTGACATAGCCTGTGTTCGTTAACTATAATAAAAACCAGTTTATAAACCAGTTTTCCTGTATGTTGTGTCCCTCTACCTGGCCCACTCAAACCCCATCACAGAGCTGGACTGACTTTTAAGGCAATGGGAACATTCATACAAATATGATCAAAACATATTACTGTAGCCTGTATGTTTACGTTGTCTTTGTTTGTTGCTGGGTAAAACTGAACTTCTTTGAAAGTAAATAGACTGTAGACCACATTAAGTTTTTTCAAAAACCCATGAAACGTTAACTGGCATCAATTAAAGCTTTAAAATAAATAAGAAAAATTAAGATTAAGACTTATAGTCTTACCTGCATTAAAAGACCCATAACTAATACATTACTACTCATTAACTTCTTCCAAAGACAGGCTAATTAAGAGGTAGTATAATTTCTAGGCTTTGTTTGTAGGAAAACGTACCATTTTCTAAAGCAATTCTTAGTTTTGTTCCATAGTAAATATGGGAGATTTGAACCATAAGTTTATAGCCCCACCAGCATGGGATAAAAGCGAAATCTGGCAGAGAAACGGGTACAAAGCCTTTCTCGTGCTTGTGACATTGCTCGCTGTCAGGATAGTTAGCAGTGTTCTAATATGGACGGTGGCTCCAGAGGCTCATCTCTTGGGGTTTTAATTAACAAGCTGTCTCAAAGCTGTAGAGATCCATCAAACAGTCTCTCCCCACTAGTAAACCCCCCCCTTCCGTCTGAACAGTCTCGCAGCCTCTTTGGCGTTACTTGAGAGTTCTCCGTGACTCCCCATTCAGCTTTGTTCCTGTATGAATTCGCTTGCTTATCGTATGTCAGATTACATCGCAGCGTAGTTCCTATGTTTGACTTTGGGTTTGTGTTCGCATGGACGGTGAGTGAGTGAGTGAGTGTGTGTATGTGCCTAAGAGGTAGAGAGGAGAATATGAGACCTTTAGAGGTTTCTTAATCTTATGCACGGCCAAAAGAGCTATGATAAAACGCAGTTGCAGTTTTAAACTTCAGCTTCTGCCTCATCCACACACTCACCTACATCACTTGCACAACTGGATGTGAACGTCCCCCTACGGAAAAGACAGGGGCGAGTTCAGGGTCAACAGAGAGCGCTGTCCATGGTCCTATTCAGAGGTGCCTGGGTGCTCTTATCAAATTAGACAGGACAAGTTTCAAATCGATGCCATCGCCTCTATCTGGAGACTGCCACTGGTTTACAACCTTTAACAAGCCACCCTGACAGTCAGTGCTCCAAGCGCAAATACACACCTCTGTCACGGTGATGGAGCGATCATGACCGCTAATGGACGGGGAAGAAAGGGTGAGATAACACACTAGATAACAGGTGATGGTGATCTGAATATCGTTACGAATAACGCGCATGTCCAAACATTTTTTCGCCTAAAAAAAATTCGAAGGCATGAAATGAGACAATAGGCAATATAGATACAAGTATAATATCAAAAAGTTCTTAACTGTGCTCGTTTTCTTTTTTTCTTTTGAAAAATATTAATAAATATAAGTATTATATAAATGTTTACACATACTTGTCGATCTTTCTATACGAATATCAGCATTCAAAAAAATAAAACGAACAATACAAAAATTGTATAAACAATTTGTGACATCGTATATGCAATATTTCATTTGACTCCGGTTGTTTGAACATCGAAAAAAAAACAAACATTTGTTTCGTTGATTTATGAAGTTATTTTTTCCCTCCACATGCCTAAAAAAAACCCTCTAAAAGCCTTTAAGGAAAAAACAAAATAACCAAATAGGAAACTAAATATTGCAGCAAACCAAATCAATGCATGAATTAAAATCTCACTATTATTTTATGTATTGAATTCATATGCATTGTTTTTCTTCTAGAAGGATACTTTTAATCACTGCATAAATTTGCTTTAGAGTCTGTATTTCTAATTCTCTTAAAATGAATATTGTTAAAATTGTTGCTGTGAATAGCAATTAACTAAGCTTATCCTTTAGCGTTTTTTTAATCATAGCATGAATCTAAAATCCGTTTCAAGTTAAAAAACAAAACAAAAAAAAACACTAACTATCTGATCATTTATCACCTCTGCTTTCTTATTTATCCACAGGTTTTTTGGTTCAATAGGCTACATTGCCTCTCATTCCGACTTTCAGGTCCACTCCAGAACACTAAAGATGATAGGCTATATTTGAACTTATTTTTAACTCTCGTTCTTATTTTATCTTTTTCGAATGTTTCTTTCCTTCACAGTCTCACATTTGACGTCTAAGATAAAGCGAAAAGGAAGCGCTGTTTGTCTTACTTGCACACTGGAAACCTCGTCAGTTTCTCATTCCGTGACAGATTTGCTTTAAAGGGAGTCGCCTAAAACAATAATAAAGACCTATTGTTCTCGAGCTGACTTAAAAGACTATCTGGGCACATTTTAGACGCCTTCGCCCAGGTATAACAGACCTCGTCACGTACACATCATTCCCATCAAAAGTTATGCTATCAGCTCTCGTTGAATCTGGGTGGCGTTTTTCATCCTGGATGCTGATTCAGACAGAGACATAAAAGAACAGGTAGTCGAATGGAAGGACACAGCGGTTTGAAGCAGTGACGGTTGTCAGGGAGATGAGAAAGAGAGAGAGAGAGAGAGAGAGAGAGAGAGAGAGAGAGAACACCACACTCTAAAAGCGTGAGACAGAGCACTGAATTTAAGAGAGATAGAGACGGCCTAAACGCGAATGTGCAGCCACGAATCGGCAGCCAATTAATGGATATTGCCCATGCATCCATTTTATCACCCCATATACGTGAGATATATATCACACCTTCACACTCATACACTCTCCTCTGTCTACCTTGTTGCCTGTCAGGCTGTTTTTAACGGCAGTCCGTCAGACGGGCACCTCTGTGGCCTCGCTAATTTGGGTTCATTGGATGGCAATAACTTAATTTAGAGCCTCATCTTTTGGGGCGTTTCTTAATGAGGATGCGCTGTGCAATAACGCGCCGGTTATTCAGGTGGGAGCAACCAGCACCGCGCACCAATGTGTTTAGCCTCCAAGGAACCCGTTAAGCTTGATGAGACTCATCTATAATGCGTGATTGAATACCAGGGTACTATAAGCTTCTGACGAGACAGAACCCTGACTGAAGAGGCCTTCAGCCGTTCCTCCAACCTCACATCACAGAATCAAGTGGAGAGTGGCGCATAATAAGAGTTTTAAGGCACTGTTGTCTGGTTTCATTGAAAAGGCCTCTTGTTGTTTAGAGAGGATCAGGTTTTATCGTGTCCTAACCCTGGGTCGCTGGATATCACGGTGACCCGCTTGGCACCCATATGTGGGAATTCCATCTCTAGCTGTAAAATGACAGGTTGTAACGCTCCGAGCGCTCCGGTTACTTATGTGACCTTAACCAAGTGATTTAAGTCCAGGTCTTCTGGCCCTTGCTCTTAAAGCCCCCCATTAAGAACTGAGTGGCGAAAAATGTTTTTAGACAAGTGTGGGACTACAAGACATACAGTGCAGTTGAATATCTGTCCGCTTAGTTCTCAAACATCAAAAAATAAACCTTAAAAACTCTGGTAACTGTTAACTGGGCAAAATGTGCATGTTTATATGCTAATAAGATTATTATTAATACACTAGGCTGGTACTACTACTAGTATTCATTTATAATTATTTTGTTAACTCTACACACAAACCTTTTAAATAATATCAGGTCAAACATCTGAAAACAATGAAATAATAATAATCATGAAAACACTACAACGAATAAATTCATTTGACAAAGACTACCATTGCGTTATAGGCTAAGACTACTGACATCTGAATAAATATTTTAAAACTTTATTTGTAAAAAATGATTCGTGTCAGGTTTAACTTGCCCACAAAAATTATGCTGGCGTTAGTATAATATATTAGATACAATTTTGAGAAATATTAGCTTTATGCGAATATGCTATGCCCTACAGGGAAAAAAAACTTTTTTTTTTTCTCTTTTCTTTCATTCGTTGTCCTGTTTTATGACACATAATATCTTTGACGGGAATTTATCTTTACATAAAAGTGTATTCAGAGCTAATAATTGTTTTGATGCCTTATCGCCATTCCCTTTCATCACATAAACTGAATTCAGGACATTATATTCTCTGACCTACGCTGAAATCAGTTTATGCGGGCGCCAACTCATATTGTTGAATTCCAAAGTCCGTTTATCATTGTCCAAGCAAGAGCAGGCAATATTTATCCAGAAAAATATCCCTCTTTTATTGTATTTATTATTATTTTCCTTACGGATTTGTCGGCATGTTAAATTAAGCACCTGGGATCCCAAGATGTGAGACTACTACAATTATTCTCAAAATGCAATAATTCGAGCAAGTGTTTCCAAAACACCGCATAGCAACACAGAACAAATTCAATCTTTGTGTTTTTGTCTGCTCTTGCATATCATGACATCCTCACATAACTTAATGAAAGTTGCATTCCCTTTTCCCGTTAAGAAAGAGGAGTGTGATCCATTTTGTACAACGTGCTCCACTCAATTTCACACACACTTTGTCTATCTACAAATATCAGAATCCAAGACAGAAGGGGGGAGACAGAAACCTGAAAGAAATCATTAAAAGCCAAGACTCTGCCAGCAGCAGCTGTCCAGTACTGTGTGGCGTGATCACCCCTAAACATCTCCCACTCTCATGACACATTAAAGGAGCTCTTTCGCTCGAGAAAGCGTAACTTCAGGGAGCCAAGGTGCGCGTGTGGGTGGGTGTGAAAGGGTGTGTGGGCTATGTGTGTTATATGAACTAATAACAATCAATCAATCAAAAAAAGGACAGTGAGGGAGGCAGATAGATAGATAGATAGATAGATAGATAGATAGATAGATAGATAGATAGATAGATAGATAGATAGATAGTCTCTATTTTGAATTGGTAAAAAGAGTGAGAATTTGAGAGCGAGTTGAAAAAAAAACTATTATTTGAGTTTTTTCTTTTTTTTCTTTTTCAGGACACAATAAAACATTGATTGTTGCAGTTTGCTGACCCGTAAAATTTGGGGGCTAGATTTCCCTTCAGAACCGAGCATATAATTATGCAAATAGAGATCTGACAGCGATCTGGTGAAGTACTCCCGAAGACAAGGGCCTGGAGGAGTGACAGTCCAGCTTCAGCAAGTGCTCGACTCTTTGAGAATAGTTCATATTTGGCGGCGCATGAGAGTATGGGAGGAGACGAGAGCGCGTGTGACAAAACGCGGATAAAATTGAAATATCAATCAAGGACGTCATAGACTTCAAATGCGACGTTATTTTTTGCAGTTAAGTGTGACTCTTGTGGAAGGGAGTGTGATGACAAAAAGTGTTCAGGATGAAATGAACACACTGCCATAGTGTTTAAAGTATGAGAATTCTAAGGTGAGATACAAGTTTTAACATTGCCTCAATGACTCATTCGTTTGCACAAAACCCACTAACAGGTGACACACTTTAGACTTTACAAATTTAAACGGTGTTAAAATAATTAGGCAACATCACAAAATTAGTTAAAAGTTTTTTGGGAAATTGTAATCGTATATTTGACTTGGATTTATCACTTCTGCTATAAGCACAGCGTCTCCATGCTTGTTCAGAAGTTAACATGAGTTTAGGCTAATTATTTCCCCCAGTTATGTTTAATGTAATTATCGCAGCCTATAGCCTAATGGCGCTTAAATTACTGAAATATGCTACTTAAAAAAATAATTTCATACAACATGACTTGAATAAACTACTTCTTTTTAAAATTTATTTCTGAATTACAAGACGAGGTGACTTTTTTTTGTGGGGGAAAAAAGTATATTTGGTGTAACTGGAAATCTTGCGAAAGAAATGTTAACTTGATTATTCCTTATTATATATATATATATATATAAAACAGTGAATCAACTTTAAATTTTGTTTTTACACTATTCATATGTGAAAACCTTTCCCCAAAACTCAATGTGGCGTAACAAAACATGCAAGAAGCCATTTTGTTGTCATGTGATAAGAAAAACACCCCTTTGTACACGAATGAGTCAAAGCCATTACATTTGTTTAAAAACAAATCACATATTTTGACACTTTTATGAAACATTTATTTTTGTAAAAAGTACAATGAAAAGTTATTTATGTTTACACCACTTGTAGGCCTAATAGTTTTAAATTTTATTTTATATATATATATATATATAGTAAAAGATATAAACGTTTTTTTATACCATTTCTTTGAAGTATGAAACGAACCGCGAATTTAATCTCTAAAGATTTCTCCTTCTATTATCATCCTAATTTTTCGTTGCTCTATAGCCTACAGAAACTGAAAGCAGACCTGCAAACACTGAACTTTTTTTGTTTCCTGAGGATAATTAATCATCAAATCATTTAACAGCATGACATTCGGCTTATTTATTTTCGCAGTACAGTTGTCAGTTTTGAGTCAGCATTACTGCTTTGCTGTGACCGTGCCTCTCTTATGCCATCATTTCCTCGGCTTTCATGAGTTAAGGTCTAAAACAAGCAGTTGGAACATTTAAAAAAAAAANAACTAGGTGCTATAGACATGGCTTCATCCGATACTTCTCTGTCTTTGACTGACACTTATTTTGGTTAACATTGGTCTCATTGTAAAGGCCTGGGCTCGATCTAGACACAAATATCAGCTTTCGTGATAGAGTTCCACAGCTGATACGTGAGAAGAGCGAGTCATTCTCCGAGCAGGCTCACCTTCCCTGGGAACAGAGCTGAGAGGAGAGCCGCTGGAGCAACAGGCTTTATCGGGCTCCGCGGATCTTTCCCCCGTCAGGTTGAACTTTAACCCGACAACTTCTTGGGTTGAAAGTGATGCCTTTACGATCATTACGTTGTAAATAAGAGTACCCTGTGCATTGGTGTCTTTAAGTGCAAAGTGAGATATGTCTATCAAACCGCTCGCAAAGGTGCAGGTTATTCTGCATGCTTGTTTTATGCAGAAAAAATGAAACATTTCATTAGTGCAACAATCAAAATCAAAGATCGCCAAGCATAATTTTATAAAGAATTTTATTTAATTACAGCATGTATGGAGATCATTGTTACACTCAAATGATATGGAAACGAAGTAATCAGGGCACAAAACTGCCATCAATTCAAAGACGAAAGACTAACATATTTTAACGATTTATGAAAAGTGAAGTTAAAGTATGATCATGTTTTAATATAATGCATTCCCATCGAAAGCGAATAAAAAAACTTCTTAAAACAATTTCACTTGTGGAGCAAACAGCACAATTCTTCAGACTCAGAGTGACTAGAATGTTTCAATAAAATGTAGAATCTCGTCGATTAAAATATTAATTTTTAAAATGAGTCCTAATTTACAAACCAATTAGGTTTTCGATTTGGTTTAAGGCTGCACTTTGCGCGAGTGACATTCACATATGGCTTGTCAGTCTACGCTTGGAAAATAAAATAAAATGAAAGATGAACTATGTGTGTGTATTTCTAAGGCAACAATATTGGGATCATTTTAACTAGACAGTATAAGCAACTTGCAGTTGATCGGTGGCATCTAATGAATATTTGCAGGTATATTAAAAGTTTAATTCTTTGTAAAAAATAGTTTCAAAACATGAAAGCATCTGGGGACTTGCATTTCTATGTTGTAGTTACATCTCTGTTTTGGATAAAAATAATATATGAAATATGCATAAAGCACTATTTACATTACTTCAGCAATCTGAACTTAAAAATTCTATTTCTAAAAAGTAATGAGACCAGAGAGGCCTTTTACTGAGAGTTTCAATTGCAAGCTAAAGCAGAGTGATCTGTTGACATGCCTGAGCGACATATCTTTAAGCCTCTGCTAATACCACATTGTCCAGAAGACAATGTTTCTTGTCTTGGCTGAGACAGTAACATCACATATGCTTTAGCAAAGGATGACAACGAGGTGTTAAAACAGTCCGAATAGTCATGGACTCTGCAAAAAGGGCAGGTTACATCGGCAAACATCTTAAGGAATGGCTTCTGTACTTTAGATAACATTAAATCTTCCTGATCCTGACACATAGGAAGATATTCCCAGACTGACATATCTGCTCCGTTAATGGGAGATAGTCCTCATGCTCGCACAAGGTTTTAAGGGATTTAAAAACAGAGGAGGATTCTTTAAATCTGTCATGCTGTCAATGGCTTACTTCATTGTGTTCATTCTTAATCTAGTCTTAAGATAGCCATTGAATAGATGTGTGAGTCTGCAAGTTGCTTTTTTTCTGTTAAAGTGTTATATGTTTGAAGCAAACAACCCGTAAGCCTTTAGCATCTGATATACAAAGTTCCTAAGCGCTCCAGTATTTTAAATGCAAGCAAGACCCCGGTCAAAAAGAAACGACGGGGGGGAAATCAAAGAGAGATACAAAGACTTCGTAAGGCAGGCACTAGGACCTGCCAGACGTGTGTGTGTGCAGGTGCTTCCCAGGCATTAGCTCAGTTCAGGACAATGTCAGGATAATTAGAGGTGCATCAAGAGGCGGTGTGCGGCGCCGCCTGTCAGCCTTAATCTGGCCACCGATAGGCCACCACCAAATCCACACAGCGGCCCACAGGAGGCACAAGCAGTGAAGCCATATTGCTTTGACAGTTGCACTCATCCAGAAGTAATGCAAAACGCTATTCTGATGTATACAGGCTGACCCTGAACTCCTCAGAGTTATACAATACACTAGGAGGAGGGCTTCAAGGAGGAATATCTTTCATAAAAAGAACAGAGGAGAAAAGCAACTAAGAGGTTGACAAAGCTGGGCTCTGAGTTGGGATCTGTGAGCCCTCTATAAGTCTTCATGTTTTGTACGGTGGGAGCTGCGTGTGGTGACCGGGCTGGAGGAGGACTCATCCTCCTGGTCCTTAAGAGCATTGCTGAAGAACTTGAAGATGGAGTGGAAGCTATTCCATGATGTTAACTCATGCTTCTCGGTACCTGCAAAACACAGAACGTCAGGGTGGATGTGGAAAACATACAGACATAACAGTGTTTATAATCACATTTATACTTTAAAGAGATAGTTCACACAAAAACGAAAACTCTGTCATCTTTTACCAATACTACCTCACGACCATTTCGTATGTATTTTACGAGGTGACTAATTCGTATGATTTGTCTAAATCCCACTGACGGGTAGGTTTAGGGGCGGGGTTTGGTGTAGGTCATCCGTATGAATTCATACGAATTTGTCAACTCGTAAAATACGTACGATTTAGCAAAAAACATGAATTCGTACGAATTCGCCACCTCGTAAAATACGTATGAATTGCCGTGAGATCAGGTTGCATTTACTCACTTTGTATGACTTTATTTCTTCTCCTTAACACAAAAGAAGATATTTTGAAATCTAACCCTAACCATTCTTTGTACACTGTCAGAAAGTACCCTCAAGGGACAACTTTGTACCCCAAATAGGTGCATATTAGTACCTAGAGTAGAACCCTTACTCCTATGAACCTTTTAGGGGTCAAAAAGTTGCCCTTTTAAGGGTCTGCCTCAGTGACAAGCTGTTGTACCCATAAAGGTGGAATTCTTGCACACTTTAAGACATTTAAAAAATATATCTCCTTTAATGTTCTGCCTAAGAAAGGAAGTCATTCAGGTTTGGAACGAGATGAGGGTGAGTAAATGATGACAGAATTTTTGGCCGAACTAAACCTTTAACACTTCCTACTGAGGTCTCTAGGGCACTTAGATTAAGAGAGTGATATGTGAGGACCGTTCATACTCTAAATAGTTTAGTACGTCTGTTGCCATGCAAAAACTTTGGACTCGGTGTCGTGTGCTGTGTTCTGACACAACGTTTTCCATCTATTAAGATACTGTGCACTTAAGGACAATGGATGGAATGGCCACTATCCATGGAAGATTAAATTTTCTCTCTCTTGACTTCGATACACCTATCAGTTAATCCACAAAAAGGCTCAGTTTTCCCTCTGTGTCAGCAGGTTAAAGAATTCCCATGTTTGGGTCATTGGATCCAGGTGAAGTGACATGCACACCTTAAGTCCTCATCAGACCTTTCAAAGTCCCACAAGAGCCTTTCACAGCCCTCATAAAGCAGCACTCTCAGACAGGTAGCGCCTGGCGCGGAAGCACCAAAGAAGTACACTTGGTCTGTTTATTTATTGTGCTATTTGTAAGAAATGTTGAATAGAACTTCGGCTAGATTAATTCCACTTTGAACCATTCACATTATACGTAGCTTAAAGCGTACGACTGCCTTGATATACGTCTGCATCAGTTTGTGTGGAACAAAGAGGATCAGATTGATGTGCTTTTCCCCCTCAATCACGATTTTCATTCTTTTCCCTCCGCATTGCAACTGGTGCATGAACTTGCCCGGAGGGATCCAATTAAAGACCAACTTTAAGGCCCATGCCAAAAGTGTACTCAGATGGCCATGATATTGACCTCCATGTTTATTACACTGACCCCTGTCTGGGCAGTATTGATGAAGATAGCTGTGGTGAGATGGGAAAGAGGTGTGTATGTGTGTGTATCAGAACGGTCGAGTCTTTCTAGCTCGGCCAATGATCAGTGCCTCAGGTCAAGTTTACCAAGCTGACGATCAGCGAGTCGATACCTGCTGCCCAAACAATCTCTTTAGTGGTGTAGGTCCTGGCACAACACCACTCTAGAGGAGAAGACATTGCCTTCACTGCTCTTATTTATAATTCATACCCAATTTGGAGCACACAGCCTTTACTTTCCCTTCACTTCCAGGCCCCCTCACCTTTCCCAACTAACCTTTTTATTTGTCTCTCT
This sequence comes from Anabarilius grahami, assembly GCA_003731715.1. Classification (NCBI taxonomy): domain Eukaryota; kingdom Metazoa; phylum Chordata; class Actinopteri; order Cypriniformes; family Xenocyprididae; genus Anabarilius; species Anabarilius grahami. The sequence continues at coordinate 877,246 of RJVU01018862.1, read as the reverse complement.
TTCTCTGTTTTTTTTTCCCAGGACCAATTAATGGCGAAGGGTTCACTTTTTGTTACCTTGAACCTGTGGTGAACCCCTGATCGACGAGAGCGTCTCATGCTGATCCCAGCCACGGGGTCAGCCACAGTGCGTCTCTGAGCAGATATGCAAATGCGGAAAGCCCCCGTGGCGACCCTGCGGGAGCTCCGCCCCTGCCGGCGACATCACCTTTGATGAGGGTTCACAAGCATGCCTCACTAATGACCCTTTATTACTCTACCTTGCCATCTCTTAATTGCCAAGATGTGTTGAGTGTAATCAATAGTGTATGTGTGCCGCGGCATCACAGTTACGTCATTGGCTCGCATAGACACACAAAGAATGGGGAAGAGGACAGCCGTGCCTGGCTAGCCCACAAATTAAATGAATGCCATTTAAAGAGGTGGCCATTGATTAAATGTCATCTTTCAATAAAGAGAGCAATGTCTATTGCATAGAAGTAGGAAAAGTCTCTTGTTCTGGTTTTCCCTTAGTTTCTTTTTCTTTCACAGGCTTTTCTGTTCGTATAGGGGATTTTTTTCTTTTTCTTGAGTTCTTAAAAGTAAGAGGAATAGGGCTTATAATTTCTTTCATGTCTTATAAATAATGGCACGCTACTATTAAAACTCCATTAACATGCAATTGGGAAATAGATTATTAAAGCAATGACAAAACTTTTATGCTGCAATTACAATACATGGAAATTATGACAACAGAATAACTTAATTACATAAAATGCTTTGATATATTTTCTATCATAACATGGTAACACTTTATTTTAGGGTTTTTTAACTAGTTGCTTATTCACATGCATTTTGCTAGAATATTAGCTGTTTATTAATACTTATTAAGCACATATTAATGCCTTATTCTACATGACCTTATTCTGCATTCTTAATCCTACCCAATACCTAAACTTAATAACTACCTTACTAACTATTAATAAGCAGTAAATTAGGAGTTTATTGATGGAAAAGTCATAGACAGTTAATAGTGAATATGTTTTCCCTATACTAAAGTGTTACCGATAACATTTTAAAATCAGTTTTTCAGTTGTGGAATTTTATTTTCCAAAATGCATTGGCTAGTAAATAAATATTTTTGTATGTTTTAGATTTAAAATGAACAATTATATTTATATATTTAAAAACAACTAATTTATACAGTCAAACCAAAAATTATTCAGACATTTTTTATATTTTTACTAGTGGGTGCAGGACACTATAGTTCATTTATGTAAGTGAGGATAGAAAAATAAAGTAAACTGTGACATATTATACCCAAAAACTCTTCATACAGTGGACTACCAGTAAAACTGATAAAAATTTGGAACCAAAAATGATTCAGACACTTTGACCTGACCATGTTTTGCTAAAGTGTTATCTGACATAATTAAGATTATTTTTTTCTGACAGAGTTTAGTTTAGTTTAGTTCCTGAACAGAAATTCATCTTTGACACTGGCATAGAAAATACATCCTAACAGACAATACTATACATTCACATATCACATAACAAAACAAAACACACACAACTCTGAGATCTTGTCACATTTTATTACCATTTTTTTAAACTATAGTGAATAAACTGTATTAATGAATGAAATGTTAAAGTTGTCTGAATAGATTTGGGTTTGACTGTATATTTTTTTATGTACGTAGCATATATTGAACGGTTACATTTACAGACAGAAGCTAATAAGCAAATAAATAAGCAGCTTATATATATGAAAATCTAATAAAATTACATGTACAAACTGCTGTGCTTTCTGTGAGCATCATAATTATGAATTCTACATGTGTAATTGTGCAATTAGAGAAAGAGTTGCACCTTTTGAACTAGTTTCAGTGCAAACTCTCCAGCAGGCAGGCTGTCACCCACACGACCCTGACATCCCTCACAACATACTTATGCCTACAAAAATGCTCATGTATACACACTCTATGTTATGATATCCTCATCTTTAACAATGCACCTCACAGTATGAGCACAAACACACCAGCGCTCACACCAGGCCACTGTTACTTCATACGACTCCATTTGACCACTGTATTTGTAATAATGAAGCTTCATATTTCACTTCCCTGTTAAGACGTCTTCCAGATGCAGATCCAAATCTTTATAATGAACCATTACATGATTCAGCTGGATACCTTTGAGGGTAATTTAGTAGTTCTTTGATCTCACTGTGACAAATAGTGTTTGAAACAGTGTCCCGGTGACAAGCACACACACTCTCTCTCTCTCTCTCTCTCTCTCTCTCTCTCTCTCCTTTACACACACACATACTCAGACACACACAAAACACAAGCACTCTTTCAACATTCATGTCAACAATAAATCAAGGAAGACAGGCTTTAGCTATCGGCAATTCCTTTTTCTCCCCTCACCAAAAGCGTTACAAATGGTAATCGTGTGTGATGGTAAAATGCTCATGAGTGAACGATGCTCGAGTGAATGAGCAGTCAAAGCACCGCCGCGAGTAACACTCGGAGAGAGTAAAAAGTATCAAAGTGTGCTGATTGTAATTGGTCTCCATCTGTAGCGTGGCATTCAATCGCGCCTCCTAATTGATTGAGCACAACTGGCATATTCTATTTATTTGTCAAAATTATTTGATTTCATTGCCAGACATTTTACGTGTTGTAATTACACAGTTGTTGAAAAATTACAGTATCTGATATTCTAGTAATTAAAATATTTCAACCTCTAATTGTTTTAGCGTGATTGTTTGCAGCTATGGTAGCTTTATGTGTGTGTGTGTGTGTGTGTGTGAGTGTCTTCCTTATATACACTGCACATCAGCACAATTGTATCCTTGACTTGTTCAACACACAGTGTGCTTATACTTTTACTCCAAACTAGAATGAACTAGTCAGAGTAACACAAGCAGGGGGAAACTATACTTTGCACGAGGCTGGAGAGTCTATTTGCTACCTGTGTCCCTGTTGGCATAGGGGTTAGATTTCCAGTCCCAACGCTCTCTGATATTTGTTTGCTCTATGCTCTAGCGGTTTGGCGGTTTCGCCATGCATGCCTGAACATCTGAGAGGCGATCTGAGAGAGTCGGCTCGAGGACAAACGAGGCCAGAACAGGTGTCAACGTTCTAGCACGCCGTGTTAACGTGGCTCTCCGTGATGGAGATGCTACGATTCGTGACACAACTAATTAAATCTAAATATACTCTATAGCCAACCCCCCCCATCATTCCCCCAACGCATAAACCCGCTGCCCTCCGAGAACACGGCTCATCCCTCTTCACGCTAGATGCCAAGAGCGAATATTACCGTTGCTAGAAACTAGAGCGTGCTTTGTTTGCATTATATCTAATTAAATTAATGCATTTGGAAAAAAAAAATAAGCACTTAAAATTGCAAATAGAAAAGGGAAAAAAATATGCACGCACACCTACGATTTCATCAAAAAGTCTCTCTGTCAATTGCCCGAATGCAGGACCTGTCTGGCGTTGGGTTCCCCTTGTTCCCCCCTCCTCTGCCTCTTTTAATTACTTTACTTGTTATTGTTGTAAGAGCAAACAGAGGCAGAACTCATTACACATCCATAAATGAGAAAGCGAACGTGTGGCTTCAGGGCCTGCTGAGAGAACCTACAATTCACTTATAAAGTTGGAAACAAAGCGAGAGGGGGTAAAGACTGAGTGAGTGAATGGAGAGAGGAAGACGAATGCTATGAAATGAAGTTTCATTCCTCTCTTTTCACATTATTCAAGCTTGGAAAGGAGGAAAGACTGCAAGAGAATGAGCTCCAGAACACATTTTTGTCCCTGAGCTGCTCCTCCCTTGCAGCGGTACATTTTTTTTTTCTTTCTTTCTTTTTTTTTATTTGAGAGTGGGCGCCTTGACTTAGCTGTAATAAAGACGCCAAGTTTTATAGAGCTGGAATGGAGTCTTTACGAGATAACCGGAGAGCAGGGGCCAGTGTGGGATGTGTAGCGCAAGTGTTTGAGACTCTGGGGGACACTAAGTCAAATCATACCGCAGGTACTGTACCCACCAAAGGCACCCATAACTATTGCCAGTGGCTTATTCTGTTGCAACTCTGCGAGTATTCAGGAGAGAAAATCTAATGATGGCGCTTGGGTGTCTGAATCCGTTTTACCAGTCTGAATAAAGCTAGTCATTAGCCCAGGCTAGTGCTTTGCAAGAAGACTAGCGCCTTATTATCCAGCCTGACTGTGCCCAGTCTGTTTGCTCCTCTATAAAATAGCCTGTAATAAAGCAAATCAAGAATCACAGAGGAATTCAGAAATGACAAACCATATCCCTGACAGCGGTGCAGAAACACAGATAGCAAGGCTAATTTGTTAGCAAGTCAAATAGCCTAAGTCCACAGTAGCATAATTAAGTTAGCCGCTGATAAAAATGCCTGCAGATGTCAGAGCCGACTCCAGAGGGGAAAACGAAAAATAAACAGGAATGTCGGAGAGACCCGGAGTGCAAACAACTCCTAAACCCCAGTTGCTCATCATTACAGTACTAGAATATTCATTAAGTGGTCTGTGGAAGAGTGACCGAAGCCTTACGGTTAAGATAAAACCAATAAATGAACTCTGCTTTAGCACTGACGTGTTCGCAGCACTTACAAAGAAGTACATTATGGTACTTTGATGTTTGCCTTCAATATTGAGTGTATCAAGTAATGCATGCTACATAATAATGTTACTTTTTTCAAGTAATTTGCAAATTAACACATTGCTTTTTTCATTTTACACAGGAATCTACAAGCTACATTTTCAAATAAGTTACACACATTATTTTTCGATTTATTTACTTAAAATACAAATGAAAAATACTTTAAAACAATGCAGTCATGTGAAATAAATCAGAGTTCTTGTACAAGATAAAACAGAATTCATTTTGAATAAACAAATAAATAAACTCCCAGAACCCTAAAACTAAGACTATTTTAAGACTTTTTTTTATTATTATTATTTTTTTTTACTGTATTTCATTGCATGTAAAATAAAATGGTATAACCATTGTGCATTTTATTACTTATAAATACTCACATGGCCAGTATTCTGTATGGGCAAAAATATAATAAAAAAAATTACAATTCTAAGTCTATCACCTTCAACAAAAAAAAAATGAACAGAGTGGATGAATGAGCGTTTGATTTCACAAATTGGAGAGAAAGAGGGTGGAATAAGAACTGTTGCAAATGAACTGAGGATTAATGAGGATCTGTGATCAACACTGGGCAGGTACACAGAGGGTTAATTCACACAGGCTTTAGCACCAGCACAAGACAGCGTGTCAAAAGTGTACAATAACACAGCACATCACTTGCAAAATTGCAAATACAGAGATGAGAGGTGTTAGATACTGTTTGATGAAATTGGCACTGCAGACAAAAGCCCTCCAAAAACCGTCAATGCATTTGGATTCAGTACATGGGGACATTTGCGATGGTGACCGCATGAACATTTTGCACATTTCCCCTGAAATTATTGACAACAATAAAACATCACCACATGAGCATCATTTGACACAACTCCCTGGTCACTTTCATTTTTTTTTGAGAATATGGACAAGGTATGTGCACAACAGTACATTTAAAAGTCTAACGGGATGCGGCTTTGGTCTCTAATTAGATAAGGCTAAAAAGACATGAGCAGATGCAACAAATCAGATAAAATAAAAAGAAAACAATAGCAATCCTTAGAAAAGGCAACCCCCTACCTGCAACAACCTTCTTCCGGTGTTTTTCCCCTAAACCGGTATACTGTGTCCAAACCAGATGTAAGTGAAAAGTAATATTTCTAATCATACCAAGAGTGAAAATGCAGCATGTGTTTTAATATACGTACAGCTATGTGGAGCAGGATTTTGAACCACTGAGATTTGCCTGCCCAGAATGACAGAAACCAAATGACCAACAAAATGCCACTTGTCTTTACAGTACCTGGGTACGACGCAATGTTAGGGAAAGTACACAACTGTTCAAAAGATGTTTTTGAAAGATGCTCACCAAGGCTGTAAAATGTTATTACAATTAAAAGTAAATGCTTAATATTTTATTTTTTAAAATGTAATTTATTCCTGTAATGGCAATGCTTGAATTTCTCCAGTTTTCAGTGTCACATGATCCTTCAGAAATCATATTTCTTATTATTATCAATGTTGAAAACAGTTGTGCTGCTTAATATTTTTGTGGAAACCGTGATACATTTTTTTCAGGATCCTTTTATGAATAGAAAGTTCAAAAGAACAACATGTATTTGAAACAGAAAACTTTAGTACCATTATAAATGTATTTACTGTCACTTTAGATCAATTTAAAGGTGCAATATGTAAGATTTTTGCAGTAAAATATCCAAAAACCACTAGGCCAGTGTTATATATTTTGTTCACTTGAGTACTTACAATATCCCAATTTTTTCCAACTATTTGTATATCGTGAGAAAATTGCAATTTTAACCAAGGCTCCGGGACGTGTGAGGAGTCGCCTGTTAATTGTGTCATACCCGCGTTATCCTCGGTTTCTGGTTTTATTTTGTAAAAACCATGGAAACACCAAAGGTGCTTTAATATATTACATGTTTTAATAGGCAAGGGAAAACTAAATAAAAAAAAAACTAATTATTGTTATATAGCTCAACACGTTTAGTCTTATTGTTTAAATCTAATTTTCTTGATTTTTTTGCGAGTACCATGCTGTACCATGCCTCAGAGAAAAACACTATTTTGTCAAGTAGCTAACATAGCATAATCAGATGCAGCTTTATTTTTAGTAATAGTAATACAGAATTTTCTCCATCATACAATACGTTTTACACAACACATCAACACATGCCATCCAGCATTTAATATGATATTCTAAAATCGATCTAGCTTACTGCAGTGTGTCTCAAACAAGTGTCTCACAGCAGCCGCCGAGTAAACGCACAGAGTAGCGTTATAACATCATTTTCAACACTCTCAAATGTATCTAATATGATAAACAGAGCTGCGTTACCTCATACTCATGACCGGAAAAGCGGAAGCGGCACCGGCAACTGCTCTTGAGACGTGTGTTGCGCAATCGCTCCAGCGGCCTCGTTCAGCTCCCACAACACCCGGTCCTGCTCTGCCTCATACTACAGTAACGTTAATAATCGCATCCATGAACATGATCCATGAGTCCTATCCCTATTCTTTTGCACCGGCTGTGAAGTGAAGACCACATGTGCAAGATTCTGCGCTCAAACTTGGCGTCATCAAGCTACACCTTTGTTTTAAATAGGCCTCTAGCGACCTCAGTTGGTCCAACTCACACCATATAATCAAAGAGACCTAATTGATGACAAAATAATATTATTTTACACTTGAAGAGTAACTCTCCAACCTAGATGTCTTCACTTCCCAATACGGAGACCTCCACACTAAACCTGTTGAGCATCTTCACTTCAGCTGAAGTAACAGATGAACCCTACAGGTGCTGTTACCTTGATAACAGTGACTGAGAAAGTGAGAGTGAGAAGGGATGTGAGGAAATACAGGAAATCAATGGTGAATCAATACATAAATAAGAACACAGTGTTTGAGTGTGTTTACTTAAGGAGCAGGAGTCAGGGACCGAAGAGAGTTCAGCAGTCACACATCATCTATACCAACTAAAGAAACTAAAAGAAGACAATGGATTCTTCTTGTTTCTGCTAACAGTGAGATAGGTCTATGAAATGGGTGTGTTTGTAGACTGATTCATGAAATTGATTTTTGTGCTGGACATATTTCAAGCCTCAGTTTAGTTGGAAGGTATGAGCGCATGTGGGATGATGCAACAGAGTGTAAATCAAACTACAGGCTAATGCAGTGATTGAGTCAAGCACACTACGCAGCAGGACGATAATTGGGGAAACTGATTTAGCAAAGATTTATTATATGTACACTGCATCGGCTCAAGAAAAAACATTATTTTTTTCCATTTCAAGGTGGACGCTGTGACCCAATTCAAGGTCTGTGTTGTGCTTTTCATAATTCATATTTTTTTTAGAAAAAACTTAATGGAGAAGCGATTCTTAATGCACCATGTGAGCCAAAGGCAACTTTGGCAAGGAAAAAAAAAACGTCATAAGATATTCAGGTGAACAGGAAACCTTGAGAGGAACCAAACTTTGATGGGGCAGTCCATTGTCTTCTGGGAATGTGGAAAAAATAAATAAATAAATAAATAAATAATAAAAAAATTGTAAATATATATATATATATATACATACATATATATAAAATAAAAATATAAAATAAATAAATAAATATGTATGTATATATATATACATACATAAGAAAAGTCACCACATAAATGGTGACATTTCTGTAAAATTATATATATATGTATATATATATTCTTAGATATTTGTTTTAATCAATACTGATTTACATATCAGGTCCCATCAAAAATTTCCTCATGCATCACCACTGATGCCAAATATTATCGAGAATTGTAAAATGATTTAGTATGGCAGTATAGTCTTTAAAGTCCATCCCAAAAACATCTAGCAGTGATTGCAGAGGTCGTTGAAGCACCCCTCGCTGACTAGCTGGCATAGTTTGCAGTTGGCGTCGCTCACTAACACAGTGGATTTGGAAGTGTGATCCGAAGCTGGATTACTTGCATCAAAACTAAGTACACAGCATTCACATGTGTTTAGCATCGCAAGAGTGCTCCATGACATACTTTCCAGGTGGAGCTTTCAGAAGGCTGTCTCCTCCAGCCCGAGTGGAGGCAAAGGAGGGCGATCAGCCTCTCGCTGTGCTGTCATCTGTAATTACGGGGGCATCTTCAGAGCGGCCCCATGCAAAGCGGGTGGCAGACAGGCTAGCGGCTAATGCACGGGACCCACACTTCACATCAGCGAGGAAGGCAGGCTGACCTTGCTTGCCTCACATTAGCACTCTTATCTGGTGCGTGTGTGTATGTGTGTGTTGTGTGGCTGTGTGGAGGTGTAGGAGATAGTCCTGGAGTGGGCCGCGGGGGCGGGGAGGAGCAGAAATAGATCACTTAGGGGAACAAAGTGTAATTAATGGGTGGAGAGAGATAAGAGTACCCTGGCCACTATCTGGGAATGTGCTAATGGGGTTCACACACACTCAGCATGAGCAGGGGATGACCCCTGACAGAGTGTGTGTGTGTGTGTAGAAGAAGACATGATGTGTACTGATGCCATGGATATGAGCGAGTAACTGTGAGTGTGTGGTGAGTGAATACTACAATTTTGAATTCATTTCATTGATATCATTGAAATATTTCACTTTGGTGCTGGTTGATGTGTTGAAAATGTGTTAACATACAGTATATGAAAAGTGAACAATTTCTCCATGAATATAAACCATTTATAGCATACCAAGTTTGTGTAAAGTCTGTCTAACAGACCTAGTTAATGTTACAAAAGAGGGGCTTTGTTGGCTGTGATGCCACAATGAATTGAGAGACACTTTTAGCTTGCTAAAGCACAGCACAACATTTAGTAAAAAAATAAATAAATAAATAAAAACAATCATTATAAATGCTTCGGGTAAATTAAGACATCACAACATATAATGTACAATGAAAAACAGATATTCATTAAGAGATTTGCTAAAGATGACTATTAACGCTGTTATTAAATTAACTTGACGACTGTTCAACAACGTTGAAAGTTCAACAACACTCTAATTTCTAAATCTAATCTAAGGTAATTTTTGCTTATTAGTATAGTTGAATTGAATCTCTCAACATGGAGACAGGAGAGCTGTCAGTCAATAAATGTGAAAAAATAACTTGCGTTACTTATTTGAAAAAGTAACTCAGATATTTTGTTGTAAATTGAAAAAGTAATGTGTTACTTTACTAGTTACTTGAAAAAGTAATCCGATTACGTAACTCAAGTTACTTGTAATGAGTTACCCCCAACACTGCTTTATGATGATTAAACTAAATTATGTCATATGGTAAAAAGGCAAAAAAATAAGCGCACCAAGTGTCCTGCTACCGGGACACTGACAGTTAACGGTATTTTTTAAGATTACCTTTAAGCAGGTGTTACATCACGGCAAATGTAATTAAAATGTAAATGTAAAAATATGCACAAATAAAAATATACAATATAAACTGGTACAGATAAATTGTAATATTCCAAAATATCCCGTATTGGCCGATAACCGATATGGTACAGGTATATCATGCATCCCTTCCAAAAATAAAAAAAACTCTGTAGTTGACTAGTCAACCATCATGAACCACCTCTACATGCAAGACAGTTACAACAAAGTCAAATTCCATTCTGGAGTCAATGCGCTCTTTGTTTTCAAAGACGATTTTGCGGTCTAACGCATAAGAGGAAACAACTAGAACATGTTGATACAGTTGCCACATTCCCCTTCTTCACAACACACCCACACAGAACACACGTCTTTCACATATATCCCATGAACAATGTTTTTACACTTGGCTCAGTGGCAGGGCTTCAAATGAAGAGGACATTAATGTTTACATTGACTGAAGGAACAAGGAAAGCACAACAGTCAGCTTAAGGTCAGTCCACAGTGACAAAAAGCATGCTAATTGAGAGGAACTTCCTAACAACCTCCTGTATGCGTGGGTCCTGCGTCAAGGGCCCGTCCAGGAGCCATGCAGGGGGCTTCTATGACAGTGAAGCAGCACACTGTAGACAGACAATGTTTAAAATGCATTTCCTCTGTTTGTCTGAAAATAGAGCAGAGGTTTTCAGCTGGTGGGTCACAAACCAAAAATGGGTCACAGGTTTATTCTGATAGGGTCACAGACAGCAGGGCAAAAAAACAACAAACAAAAACCCCAAACAAAAAAATATTAAAATGCAAGTATTGCATAGTTAGGATAGAAAAATAACATCAATAATGTGATGTTTGAGGGATTCAAATATGGCGATAAGATTATCATTTTGAGAGCCGGATTTAAAAATACATTTCTTGAATGTGTGGTTTATTTGTGCTTGAATTAGTAGCTTCACATGTGTGCAACCCCAGTCTGACTCTAAATTCAGAGTCCACCCATACAGAAACCCTGGAGTGACTGAGAAGAGACTGGCCTCTATCAAAAGATAGAGAGGACAGAGACCATGGAACACAAAAGCACTCAGCATTTTTGAGAAAAAGAAAGAAGAAAAACAAATTGAAAATTAGAGATAAAAGAGCAAGAAATAAAAAAAATGTCAAAACAGAATTAAGCTTTCTCTGTTCCAAAAATAATACACACACACACACACGTCTGGTTCACTATCCTTGTAGGGAATTTTCCATAGATGTAATGCTTTTTATACTGTACGAACTGTATATTCTATCCCCTAACCCTACCCATCACAGAACACTTTCAGCATATTTACAATTTCCATCAGATTGAAGTGTGATTCTCACAAAACTGTATTTTTTAAGCTTTTTTCAAGGTAAATTTAGATGTCTTTCCAAAAAAGGACACCGAATAACCAAATTATATTTTTTCATATAATTCATACATTTATGTACACCAAAGCACCCTTAAAAAAAAAAAATCACAGCAAAAAAACGTTTCAGAATTCACAGTGTATAGTATGTGCAACAGTAAAGAGCTTGTTTACATTTTAGACAAGTCAAGTTGTGATGCTGAACAGGACCACATGGAGATGCCAAAAAAACCCTAAACCAACCGCCTTGACCTGCATATATACGAAGTACACATCAACATACACAGGACAAATCCGAACATTATCCTGAATGTGTGTGAAAACAACGTGAATGTACTGAAATGTGTCTGTACATAAATACAATGTCCGATCAGTGCCTCGAGAGCGCTCATACATGATTTGTTTGCGCATCAATATGACGGACTCACGCATGATTAATGTACGACTCCAGTACGTCACCGCAATCGTCTTTACTTTGATTGCAATCCTCGTCCATCAAAACTTTCATAGCAAGAAGCTGGTTTGCTTTATCCAGCCGAGAAACATAGTTTTCATATCATCTGGCCATACAGCGGTGGGATGTTTCGACGTTCCGTTCAGACAGGAACAGAGCGATGCGGGAGGGCTCGCGCTCTTCAGATACAATGACAGAATATGACAGAGAGTTCGTGTTTTAAAGCGAAACAGACACTGGAATGAAAAATTCTCTCTGCCATCTCTGATATAATCAGCATGGACTTTAAGATCATCTAACTGCGTGACGTAAATTACGTTATGGTGCAATCTCACATGCTTCCGTAATTTTTTGTGTTAAATTATTTTAACGAGTTAAGGATTTTGAATTAATCGCATGCATTAACGTTGACAGCCCTAATATATATATATATATATATATATATATATATTACACACATACATACACACACACTGGAAAACTGATACTACAAAAGGCATTAAGTAAGTGGACTCTGGACAAAACATGCAGAAAGGGAAAAAAGTAGCACATTGCACTTTCACACCCAGGTGATGATTCATTAGATAAAAGCTGTAAAAAGTAGCAAACATTAAAAAAAAGAAAAAAAAAGTTTAAGTGTTTGGTTTCCAATCTAATGTTGTGATCAAAACTTACTCAAACAGCATGAGAGGGGCCAAAAGTTCAGCGCAAACAACCCACCCAAATAAAACTCCACAAACAAACAAACAAACACAATGGCAAGCATCTAAAAGCATCTCCGCTTTAGCATACACAAAGCGTGGGAAGAGTTAACTCCCTGATAAGCTGTCTCAAACCCCGGCATTATGCATTTTTCATGCCATGTGAGTCAGAGACCGAATAATTATCTCTCTATCTCTCTGCAGACAAGTGTAGAGGGCTGCAGCCACTTCCCTCTCTCTGTGCTCTTTCCACACTCAATGTGAATTAACTCATACAGACGTCAAGAAAACATTAGATGGGTAGGTGGCTCAAAAACACAAGGACCTTTGGATGTATTCAGTGGTTCCATGGTCACACTGACCTCCAAATGAGGCTTTATCCGTCCCTGCATGGGGGCAAACAGGAAAAAAAAAACTCCACCTTGACCAAATCTATAGACCCTTATCTGACAGAGTGGCTAACGCTCAACACATAGCCTGTGTCAAATAAGATGTACAGAGATGTTCAGATGCACCGTGACCCTGTAGCGACACACTATTAATCAAAAGTGTGTTAGGGATGCAGGATTGAGCAGGACGAGTGTTTGAGGATTGTGCGTTCGGTGTGGGAGTGTGAGTACAGCAGGGTCAGAAGCCGCTCTGACTCTCTCAATGGCGCTTTATTGACAGCAGAGGTGAGAGTGAGTGCGAGGAACGGCAAATAGAATAAAATAATCAATACATTCTCACTTGTCAGAAGGGTAAGAGTCCTTTAAGAAGAGTAAACTTTAACCCCGCAGTATGTTACATTGATCAGATGATGTAAACTCCTGCCACAAGCGGCCCTGCTATATCTGTTCTGACATATATGGAATGTGAGTCACTGATAACATTGTCTGAGAAGATGTGTGACTGTAAGTGTCAGAGAGTGAGAGAATGAGAGAGCACATTCCTTTACAAATGCCTGTGTATCAGAAAATACAATTAATGCTGCTTGCTATATAACGTCCTGCTCATAGGATTTGAACACTGACCCTTGAAGTGTGTAACTCAACCCACATAATTTGTGTGACTACTGCTATCATTTCGGTTTACACATTTGCATGACATTTAGTTTTGTTAATGGTTTTCAAACATGCATTCCTCCTCTGAAGATATTGTTTCCTGCTGCCAATTTCCAAGCTTTTCAGATGATCAAAATCTAAAAAAAAAAAAAAAAACCCTCATGAATCAGTCTGAGAAAGCACTAAATTCACCTAACTATCCTTCTTTTCAGCATAATACACTAAGGTTCAAAATATTGGAATCTTTTTTTCTCTCTCTTGTGAAAAACTCTTAATCAGCAAGTATGCATTAAATTGATCAAAAGTGACAGTAAAGACATTTATGTTACAAAAGGTTTTTTTCCAATAAATACTGTCATTTTGAACTTTCTAACAAAACAGCATATTAGAATGATTTCTGAAGGATCATGTGACACTGACGACTGGAGTAATGATGCTGAAAATTCAGCTTTGCCATCACAGGAATAAATGACATTAAAATAGAAAACTGTTTTTTTTAATTGCAACAATAATTTCACAAGATTACTGTTTTACTGTATTTTTAATCAAATAAATGCAAACTTGGGGAGCCTTGGAGATTCCAAAATATTTAAAGACCTTACAGACTTTGATATTTTATAGAAATAGGGTCAGTATATTTATATAATACATAATTAGGACCAATTATTGGATTGTTGCCGGTAAACAATATTTTTTACAAACTTTTTTACTTCCAAATATTTTTTCGTTTTAGTAAATTAACTGTTAAGGAAACGGTTAAGGAACCACAATCAGTAAGAGGAATTATAATTAGTTATATTCTACAACTAAAAACACTACATTATGATTTTTATCTCCATATTTAGGGAAAAGAATATCATTAAGACATTATGGGCTCTTTTGATTTGGGCCACTCATAATTCTGCATTAGCAATGCCCTGGCATTCACCCACAACAGCCTAGTATCGGCAGTTACTGTTTCCCTGGCAAGAAACGCATTTTCTTCTAAAATATTATGTAGTTGCTTCATATTCTCTTCATTGTGAAAATGACGAACAAGACATTGAGTGCTTAACCTTCATAATGTTCCTGTTTCTGTTCAAAGAAATGCTTTAGTAGAAACAAGGTCCTCTGGGTATGTTAATACAGTATCAAGTGATAAATTAGACAGAAAGAAAAACAAGCTTTAAAAGTTAATGAAGAAGCGGAACATTAATGCTGAGAGAGAGAGAGATGAATGGAGACAGAGAGAAAGGGAGACAGGGGAGGGATGCTAACCCTCTGTCATAATTTAAACAAGTAAAAAGTCTCCCACAGTTCTGTTTACAGTGTATAATTAATGCCTGCAAGTTCAAACACAGCTTTATCTGTACTCGTCGGCTTAAGTGATATGATTTCATGTTTTATGGCTGGTTATGCACCTCTCTTTAGGCAAAAACTACTGGGGCAATTCTGCCCCCCCAAACACTGCTGCTTTTCTACCCGCAGCTAAAGTGCCTCGTTAATTCCATCCCCACCGCTGACAACAGCCGCATCCATCAATCCATCTAAAATACAACCCCAATCGCTTTGAGTTTTACTACCGTGCGTCTCTCGTTATTGGGCTGATGGCATGTTTCAAAGCCTTGTTTCACTCCATGTCTTCGGTTGCTGACCTCCGAGGTCTCTGTAACTTTAAACCCTCCCCGCCCACGTCTGCTTAATGTGCTAAAGCGTTATGATACTTCAGAACTGTCCGCTCTCCTCGTGTGCAATAAATTTGATTGTATATGTTCTAGAGTAAAGAAGCTTAACTATAGCAGGGCTTTCAATGGGCATCGTGGGTGCACTCATGGCCAACTAAGAAGACAAGGCTTCAGCATATATGGTGATAGCATTTAGTGATCAGTGGGGAAAAAAATGGTTTTAGCTAAACAACTAATTATGTTGCACAATTTTGGGCCATTTTCAAATGCCTGCTTGCACATTACCCAGGCTAAAAAGAAAAAAGAAAAGAAAATATAAAGAAAACTCTTGTGCATCACTTTTGTGTTATCATCAGAGTATATATATATATACCCAGCTCCTGGGTCAGACATAATAACCCAGTGTTTGGGTAGTTTTTGTGTTACCCAGAACCTGGGCCAGACATAACAACCCAGGGGTTGAGTTATTTATTGCGGGCATTTTGTGACCTCTTCAGGAGAGAACAGTGCAGCTCCGTCAAATTGGTGCATGTCTTCGGTAAAATACAGGGTTGTGTATGTGTTATTTTATCTAAAAATTCGTTATTGTTCTGTATATCGTTTAATTTTATGCAAAGCAACATACAGGGGTCCGATGTGAGTCACCTAAACGAGTGTCACGTCGGTCTTTTCGCGTGATGGAAACGCCTGATGCCTTGCATAAAATGTTATTGTTTTATTCAAAAAGATACATAATATAAATACTTAGGATGCTAAAATATGTTATCAGAATTGTACACTGATTACTTATGGACAGGTTATGGAATCAGACACAGCATTTTTTGGCTACGAGTGAAATACAGGGAGGTGGTCTGAAGTTAGCAGTTCCCCCGCCGAACGCGAGCCATCTCCGGCACGATATCCAGCACCGTTACGGTGGAAACAGGACAACAGAGACTGGTCGATTACACTTGAATTACTTCTAAATGTTTAATTTTTACTTCTAATATTTGTTAAACAAGCTTAAATGTAGGCAACATGTATTAAAACAATACAAAATATGCTAATTATTTTATTATCATGCAAACCAGTGGTTGTCTGGAGTATTTAAAAAAAGTTTAGAGGATTTAAGTTAATCCGTAAAAATTAAATCATGTATGAAGTAAAAAAAAAAAAAAAGAAGCTAGCATTATAGTAAAAATGAATCAACCCATTATGCTGGGTTAAATAAACAACTCAATTTGCTGGGTAAATTTAACCCAACATGTGTTCTGTCCTATATTCACTCAGCCCTTGGGTTATTTTTAACCCACTGTTTTTTAGAGTGTTATACAATAATCAAATTATACAATACAACTTAATCTTAATAGGTATACATTATAAATTCAGAATAAAAGTATTTAATTACAAGTAATCATAATTATGAACTTTAAAAGCAAAATTAATAAGTTTAAAACAAATTCAGTTTGGTAAAAAGCAAAGCAACTACATTTACTTTGGCATTGATTCCAACAAATTGTATACTTAGCAAAGTTAGCACATTTCAATAAATCTATTTTACACCATTTGTTTAAATGGTACTTTTGCTAGAAAATCTTCATGTTTTTGTGACAGATGCAATCTCACTGTGCTGGTCGTGACATATACACACGGGGAAAAAAGAGGCTAAAAATATTTCATAATACAGTTTTGTGTAATTTCAGGAAATTTTCTCTATTAACTCTCCATTGGCAGATGTGGTAAAAAGTTCCCACATACCAAAAAGACAAACTCTACTTGGTGCTTAAGCATGCTTTTTGAATGCTCCGAAATCTATTAACCCCCCCCAAAACAATCTATGTCCAGGATGGCAGGTTATGACCGCAATAAAACAACCACTTTCCTTTTGTATTCCTGGCTTTAAGAGAGTGATCACCACTGCCATGTGTATCAAGGGCCATATTAATGGTTTGTGGTCAAATATCCTGCCTTAGGGAGCAAAACTAAACCAGGAATGTAAGAATCCCTCAATACCTCCAGCTGCTTGGTTTTGACAGTGGTTTATCATGCCTCATAAAGCAAAGATCAGCGGTATATATTTTCAGAAACAATACCGTCATGTAGAACAACGGCTATGCGATCAGTTTTCAATGACACCTCTCAATCTCATGCATCCTTCATCACACATTCGCTCTGCCTGTGTTCTTTTCTCACTTTTCCATGCATTAATTCCAACTGCTCTCTTCTCACAAACTGTGTGTGCTCGCACATATATTGCTCGCTGTCTCTGAGGAGACCGGTAATCTCTCTCCTGTCGCTCGTCTTGTGTATTTTCTATCCCGTGTGAGCGCTTCCTCTTCCCTGAGCGTGAGCGAGCGAGTCCATAAGACTTGAGGAGTGCAGAGTGATTTTAAAGAAGCAAGCAATCCAGAGGGAATCCTTCCATATCAGTGTGTCTTCTTGTGGTGCTGCATCGCTATTTTAGGGGCACAAACAGTAATGGTGAGCTGATGGTACAACTGTCCTTCTCAGCAAGTTTGAGAGTTTATGTGTCATACTTTTCTGAAGGTTTTGCATCGTTAAAGTGAATCAAACTCTAACAAACAAACCAAGAGATAAAAAGCAGCCTGTGATTTTTAAGCCCAGAATCTGTTACGGTATTCCATAAGCTTCGATTATTGCCTTTTTTTATTAAATGATAAAATGCACTCAGCGAATAGCCCTTACAAAGGGCCGTTGTGGTGCAATGGCTGGAAAAGGGATCTTCAGTTAATGGCTTTTTCCACTATCGGTTGTTAGAGTAAACAGCAATTTGGTGAGCGTTCGGGACATCACTCAGCTTCATGGTGAATAAGGACAGGTGTGTTTGAATGAACCTATTTAATCACCTTGTTGATCTGTAGAGTGTATTTGATGCTCTCCATCATAAACTGGAGAGAGACAGATAAATGGATTGTGTGCCAAAGGTAAATGGTAAATATAAAGTTTGTTAACATTTGAGCCTGATGGTGAGATATTGATTTCTCCTGTCTCCTTAATGGAGGTGCTGATGGTACTGATGGAGGAGAGAGAGTGTTTTTAGATTTGGGGGTAAGATGATGGTTTAACAAGACAGAGTGCTTTGTGTGGTCATGTGGCTGAGAGGTGTGTATGCGTGTGTGTTCTTCTAAAGTGAGGGAGCTAAAAGGATGCTCACACTAAAGTTTAAACAGACACACTTATTTCAGACCCATGCAACAAATACGAAAAACGATATGATACTTCAGAACATCTGTTTTGATAATATATTTATAAGTAATACATTTTTGATAAAAATCTACTCCAGATAATTACATTTCTGTGAAACTAAAACCAAGTCTCTTATTAACTGAAATTTGCATTTTATTCATGCAAAATTGACAAAATGAAACTTCTTTCAAAATGAAAATTCATCAAAATTTGTATGCAGAAAAAGATGTCAATTCTTTGCATATGTTTGTAGGTTACTTATGAATCAGGGCTCTCTAAAAAAAAATAAAAATAAAAAAAAAATAATAATAATAATTAATAAAATGTTATTTAAATGTTTTTAATTAAAACGTAGTAATAAAAATAAATAAATAAATAAATGTATTAAATTTATTACAATGTACATAAAATTACTCCCAGCTCATAATTACAGTTTTCTGAAAGCTCCCACGTGTACCACCTGACCACTGTAGATTAATGTAGGCGTTGATAGCGGTGCCATAGAAAAGCATAATTCCTAGTCTGAGGACGTGAACAGCTCCGAATATAACGTCATATGTTGTCATCTCAAGATTATGGTAATTACACGGTGGCGTGTTTAATTTACAAATCACTGATGATAAGCCACTGGCCAATAGTCTATTTTACAATTGTACTAAACTAACAGCCCTACTATGAATGAGAGTGCAAGGAACACAAGGTCAAGTCTGACAGCCCCTTAAACCCTCCAGAAACAGCAGCAGCGATATCATCACAGTCACACTATGCAAAAAGCCGAAAGATGCCCCTAATACAACTACTGACTGATTCAAACAAACGCCCACTTGCATTGCCATGAAGAAAAATCTTCAGCAGTGAAATCTCATCCTGTCTGAAAATTTGTCATGTATGAAGTCCGAAAACCTGACACCTTGACTACAGCAGAAGCAAATAAAACTGACAAGCCCGCTTTACTCTTCTGAGATCTCCATCATGTTCTCTGTCGAGGATGAACAGAGACAGATCCATGAATAACTAAGAGAGAGCGATGATAAACGTGTCATCTCTTTGTGTTGGCGGAGAGACGTCGAGTAAAAGGCGTGAGCCAACTTCAGTGAAAATGAATAACGTTGAAAATGCTCATGACCTTTCAAACGCAGACGAGCGTATTTGCTAAGTATAGCTTTCTGCTACTGGAATGCCGCTGTTTCTGAAAGTAAAAAGAGGTGGATGACAGAGAGAGAGAGAGAGAGAGAGAGAGAGAGCGATTAGCGCAAAGAACAACTTCACTTAAATCCACTTAATATCTACTTGCCGTCTGTATTTCATTGCGGTAGCCCAGTGAAAGCGAGCGGGTTTACAATAAACGTAATTTAAATGTTTAAATATTATTTTTGGCATGCCGATGGCATGTTCTCATGCTGACAAATCTCTTCGCATGCATTCCCAGAGAGAGAAAGCGCAAGAGACAGGACGCAAGAACAAACAGGATTTGATGTCTGGGAGAAATGGCGGATCGACGTGTACACTAAAGAGTGCAATGACACAACCAGGTAACATAATCGTGGTCGGGCAATGTGATCATGTATGTCTGAGCAAGCGAGTGCATATTTACATGGAAGAAGAGTGCTTTCTGTGTGTGTGGCGGTCACAACATGCCTGCTGGGAGAAAAAGGTAACAGCAGGGAGGCCCTCCGCATCCCCACAAACCTCCTCTGATTTCAGTTACGCTATTGGAAATCTAGCCCGTCTGTGTCCTCGGGCCACAGGCGCACAGGCGCACAGGTGTTTGCTGCATGCACCTGTGCACTAGTGCATGCGGAGGGGCTGTCAAAACCGCCCGACGAGCGCTGACCTGGGATCAGGCGGAGCACACCTGTGCCATTCAAACCCAAACCTGTTGTCATAGACCTGGACAGCGGCATCAGCAACAAACGGCGGTGTACATTATAATGTGCCGCACTAGACAAAGGACTAGGACCCAAAGAAAGGTTAAAAGGCTATGCCGTGGCTTTGAGGAAAGGAAAAGAGACAGTTGAGACAGAGTTCAACCAAAGTCTACGGTGGCTTTGCACCATTCTGTACGGAGAGCAGATTTGCACCACATGCTTGCCTGAGCAATTACCAAAGCCAATCTGAGCAACACATGGGAACATGGAACCGTTCCGGAGCGCTGTGAAGGGAAGAGACCAGCCGTACATTGATTACACTCTTAATGGATGACTATCAATGTAAAGAGTGTGTAAGGTTACAATTAGGCTCCACTTATTTACGGTAATTAGAAACTCCCGCATTCAGACGACTCAATATTCTTCAGGTCGCGATAGGCTGAGAACTTGGCAGCCCATGGCGTCCATACCTGAGTGCTCAACACCACCCAGAGCATCCCTGGCAACCTCGTGCTGTAACATAGCCCATCCCATCCTATCTGGCTGCTCTATTGTCCTGCCCTCGACCTGTGAACGTTGGCACAACCCCGGGAGTTGGGGCTAAAAAAGGCCTAGGCGCAAGGAACAGAAACATAGTCTGCATTAGCCAGCTAATCCCATTAAATCTGCGGCCCTGCCAAGAGCCAGGGTCAGCCAGTGTGCCACGTCACTCACACGCACCTTTGGCACCGCCCGTGACCCTGGACTACTGTCCCAAAGATGAGGGCGGGGAGTCGCCTGTTTTCTAGGTCCAGATGGAATTAGGCAAAAGCTGGGATGCATGGATGCACCTGCTGGCCAACCGCTCGGACTGCTGGGGGCTTTTTGGAAATGACCGTGGTTGCGGCCGAGATTTAGCCACAAAACTAAGCAGCTTGCACCCGCTCTGTGCAGGGGGAATTGGTTATTTACAGTGGATTACAGCAGCAAACTGACAGTTAAAAGGCACTTGTGATCTGTGTGGTCATCTGTAGTGTAAAGTGTCACAAAGAATCAAAATGCTTATGATAATGTCAATTCAAATCCAGTTCAAACAGTTTTCGTAATCTGATGTATTTCTGGGTAAAACAGTATTCAATGAAAAGTCAACATGTCGTCAAACCTATTTTGCTTTTATAATCTGATGAAAAAGTAGGATAGGACTTGATTTTATTAACCAAGAATTGTTTTAATTGTAAAGAAGTGGGCTCTAACATAGAGGGAAATTAAGAAATTGAAAAATAATATATGACGTCAATTGAAAAGGAAATTATTTTCAGAATAAGAGCAAATTACTTCATTTTGATTAAAATTATGAACACAAGCTTGAAATAAAGTGTAATACGCATCGTCCACAACAACACCAAGTAAGAAGTGCATTAAGAAAGTTAACAAGGTCTAGGGCTGCACGATTTGGGAAATAAATCTAACATTTTCTAAAAAAAAAAAAAAAGAATACGTTTCGCTGTGGTTGTTAGTAGAGTCACTACAAGTTTGGCACATTTTTCATTCCTAAATGCAGGAAATAAGCAGCCCAATTTCAGAGCCGATGCAGAGTTGAGTTAGTGTAGAGTAAGTTTGATTGTGAATCGTGCTGGGACACTGAAAACACATTATCATGAGCTGCTCATGTATAAAAGAACACATTGCTGCACTTCACTCTGAAACATGCAGTGCATATATTTATTTAAATCACTAAGCCATATAACAATTTTGTTTTTATTTTGATTAATCTAGCAGCCTTAACCTATGTTGATATACTTAATGCAACAAAGACAGGCAAGCACTTTGACACAACAAAAACTTGTACATTTTCACAATGACCCCAACAATGGCATCACTTTCCATTGAGTCATTTCACCACCAATGTAAGTGCAGCAAAGCTAATTGGGTTACGTGTTATCGATGCAGAGCAAAGCATCCATCCTGCTTAACTTGACCTGCGCTCAGACACTTTACCCCACATCTCTGCTGTCCCTACAGTGTGACTTAAGGACAAGATATCTCCTCTTCCATGAATACAGAACCTGATGTAACAAGTCAACCATGATGACTAATTGCATTAGTGATGCAGGTAAGATATACTCCACTTCCAGTGCAAGGGGTCTCTCTATCAGATGGTCCATGGCCTAAATTGCCCCTTAACTGGAGACAGCTCAGTGCCAGGCCACTATACCCTTACTTTATGCTAAACAATCCTTTATTAGCCCGAAGACAACTTGGTGGCAGCAGTGCAGTGTTGAGCGTGTGAAGGTAGCGCACAATTTTCTGCTATATTAACATCTCCAGCTACAAGGCTGGTGAGACAGAGAATTTAATTTGAAAAGTGCTAATGCTCCTGCTCTAGTGCCAACTCATTTACAGCCATTAACATTGACTAAGCTGACTTAGCATGAAACTCTAATCATTGTAACAATGAAAGCTGGGTAAAATACGGCTTTTCTGCACAATATGAACAACAAAATATAAAGCCTGATATAGCTAACTTCCAATATTTACAATCAATACAAAAAGTAAAGGTCATTTCTGAATCCCAGTCTTAGGTTCTTCTTGGATGCACTGTGGGTCAGTCCTGGTTTTCAGGGCGAAAGAGCAGACATGACCTTCACAACTTTTTTCGTTCCTTGATCACATTGATAGTCCAACAAGACCGCAGGAGATAAAGCTCTCAGCTCATTACTTATTGAATGATCTCATGATAGTCCTTGTCTTCAAGTGCTGCGGTATTTGTATCATTGATTAACAGTAGCATGCATTCAAGACTCTTTCTGTTGAATGTATTAATTCATATTAAAGGGGTAATATTAATAAATAAGGCTTACTTGGCATCAGGCTCAACCAATGACGATAGTTTGGGGTGGGACTACCTGCTTTTTCATCAAAAACAGTCACTATTTTGATAATACACAAAATTGCAAACAACAGCACAATACGCTCAGTAAGAAAGCATCTAAAAAACATGCAAATCTAAATTCCCTCATATGAAATTTCTCTATATGCCATTAAATCAGTAATAACCTTTCCATGTGGTGAGGCGAATGTTTTGTTTTAAATAAGTCATTTAGGGTGAGAGGCAGGGAGAATAATCCACTTTCGTCGAGAGTTCACATGCCAGCCAACCCGTTGCTTTGGCAGAGCAGATGAAGATATCAAAGAGGGGGGAAAGAGCAAGCCCTGCATGCTGAGGAAGCCGGGAAACTGGCGAGCGAGAGAGAGAAAGAGAGAATCAGAAGTCAAACTCAGGGCTCTTCTCACAAACAGGACTGGCACCCAGCAGGGTTTAAAGTTCTGCTCGCTTCCGCCAGGGGATTTTCCTCCTCTTTCTCTGCCTCACTCACTCTGTCGTTTCACCATAACAAAGGAACTTCTTGGTAGCGCACAAACCAAGACTCGTGGCAAAGTGATCAATTTTTAATTCACCTCAGATTGTCATGTTTGCCAACGCCGCCAGGATGAGGGGGAGATGGTGGTGGTGGTAGTGAAAGAGACTGAACTTTTCCTCTGCACAACACACATACAGATACAGGAAGATAAGCAACACCTATGAGCCATTCAAGTTTCACAGGCCGTATCAGTAATAAATGATGCATTGGTATCTAAACCACAGAAAGCAAGAGGCGTTATGTAGATCTGATAGATATGGCTTAGGTGTTATAGAGTTCATATTGAGATTACAGGCATTTCTCAAACATACAGGATCAAAACATTTCTCACAATTGTCAATCACACCTGTTACAGGCTTTGTAAATGTTAACTGATGGGGAAAAAAAGATATTCTGTTGCCAGTCTCTTGTACATAAGGAAAACCACATAAACACACAGATGGCATCAACTAGCCTCCCTCTCAGCTCAGGTGGTGTAAAAAAAAAGGGGCATACTGGTAAATCCAAGCTCCCTCACGCTGCTGCAGCCACTGCTAATGAGTTGCGACTTCCTGTCACGCTGTTTTTTCTCTCTCCCACTTCTTCCAGGAGAGGAGGCGGATTGTGGAAAGTCGATTTCCTGTGCGGCGGTGCTTGTCGTAATTGCGCCGCGAGGCGGCTTGGTTCGCCAACGGTGACATAGTCGGTGAAAACGAGCAGAAAATCTAACTGTTCCATATCAAGGAATATTTTTACTCTGGCTAATGTGACTTAAATACCTTGTTCCACAGTCGAGTGGGCTGGCACCTGCTGCATGGGAACTGGCCAATTACTGCGCAGTCGCTCTAATTTTCTGATTCAATTAGCATGCTTCAGAGCTTTGCCGTCTAATTGCAAACTACTTCACAGTTACCTCTCTGATTAATCGCTGCCCATCTGCGAGCGATCGGAAACCTTGGTGGAACAAATTCGGGTATTTCAGAATGCAGAGAGCCTGGAGAATCGAAGCCCACCTAGCTGCAGGTTGAACCCTGAGCTCTGCTGGGCGCCTCAAAAGAGCAAGCTGACAGTGGAAACAAATCAATGCGCTGTCACCTCTAAATCCACTTAATACACTGGAAGGTTTCGTAAATCAAAGCAGCCATTCAAGAGCTGGGCAACTGTGAAAGGAAGTCATACTAAACAAATGATCAGTCATCCGTAAACTTTGATTAATGCGCTTAAATGTACTCCAAGAAGGTATGATTGAGGAAATGAGGCAATATGAAAAACAGAGTTCTGCATTTTCTTGAAAACATCCCCTGGAGAATACAAAATGACGGTGTTGGTAATCTTTAAACAACCTCTAGACCAACGGATGACACTTATAACGACCCCAGGCTCTGAAAATGTATGAAGACCAGAGGCTATGGACCCTCACACACAGCAGGTTACGCTGTCAAATCGGTGGCGCTTTGCCCAACCTGACCCACGACTCTCTCTGTACGCTAATGCGTACCTATTGACATTCTCAAGGACACGGACACTGGGGTGTTTACATAGTTTTTACACCATGTTACATCATTCCAACCGCTGAGGTATCTGCCCTGACCGAGATGACTTGGCACCTGGTCTTGCCCTCTGCGAGCAAAAGGACTATGGCTGCCTTCCATAAAGACATTTATTTTCATTTTACTACAGTCCTTTCAGCCCTAATGAAAAAGTACAGAGGAAACAACAGTAAGCATATTGCATATTGTTGTCAGTGGTCTGATAATGATGTATAAGGCAGTGGCTGAGGGAGACCATAATTCCAATATGTCAGGTCTTTGATTTGGCCACAATTTGCATGGTTATAATAGCTTATCGACTGGCTCAAGGTTGAGGGAGACCACGGTAGCCAGCAGTAATGACTACGCCGCATGAGTTTATTTCAAGCTGCCGGGGTTCACTCACCCGAGCCCTTTTGTCAATATGCAATTTTGATTCTTCTATGCCCCTTGGAGAGTCTAGGCTAACGGCGAGCACTGCCGTTCCCCACCAACACCCCTTAAACGATTCCTGTATCATACAAACATTTCCCATAAAGATCAATAAAATTGCCATTCATTAACCCTTGAAAATATACAAAGCCGAACGCTAGAATTATTGAACAGGCCAATTGGTTTTCATATTTTTTTTGCTAAATATGGTATTTTAATTCTTGGTATTTTTGTTCTTTGAAGGAAAATAAATACAATTATAGATTGTATAATTGTAGCTCGCCTTTCTAAAGTCTTCCCATTTTTTAGGAGGGTACAGGAAAACAAACATGCCTTAGAAGAATTCTATGTGCTATATGTGACCCTGGACCATAAAACCAGTCATAAGGGTAAATACATTTTTTTTAAATTGAGATTTATACATCATCTGAAAGCTGAATAGTAAGATTTCCATTGATTAAAACAATATTTGATATTGTTGAAGATAGAACAATATTTGTCATCTGGAATCTGAGGGTGCAAAAAAAAATAAAAAATCTAAATACTGAGAAAATCACCTTTAAAGTTGTCCAAATTAAGTCCTTAGCAATGCATATCCACTTAAAAAAAAATGTTTTTTTGAAATATTTACGGTAGGAAACGTATAAAATATCTTCATGGAACATGATCTTTACTTAATATCCTAATGATTTTTGGCATAAAAGAAAAATCAATAATTTTGACCCATACAATGTATTGTTGGCTATTGCTACAAATATACCCGTGGGACTTATGACTGGTTTTGTGGCCCAGAGTCACATATATGAAAGGCTTTACATGCATAGCATATTGTATTAATATTTTCAAACAGCTGGTATACATAAAGAAACATCTAACAGACATCTCAGTGATGCCTGATGCCTGAAGCAATTAAAACAACCAACAACATTTACAAATGTTAATTTCGTCCTATCCAGGCAAATCATATAAACCACTTAGAGTAACAGATGGGAACCTATAAACTTTATAAACCTACATAAATACACTGTGCATACACAATACTTCCTACTTGAAATGCTGTCAATTATTATGTTATTATATTAAAAATGAAATTATTAAATTATATACTACTTTACATGACATTTATTCAATACACAGTGTATGTGAATACCTATTTAAAACCCTGTCAGTGCAGATGCCTCACTAAACACAACTTTAACAAATACAACTGTCTTTTTAGATGTTTTTTGTTATCGTCTGTGTAACAGCAGCAGACACAACACTACCAAGACTCTCCCTCCATTTGTGTGCTTTTCTGTCTGGTTTTGATTATGTGGATAAACAAACAGCCACCTGTGTGGAACACTAATGGTTTAATGATGAAGCGTAGCTCAGGACTCTCTTACACTGAGACTGCGGTGAGTATGACCTCATCACCCCCTAACCATTATTTCACACGTACACGATCACACACGTACATCACAACAGACCCACAACTTAGTAGGGCCAACTTACAAACATATACAAAACACAAGAATGCCAAATTTGTTCTGTACATATGGATACAAAAACGTATGGTGCTTCTTTAATTATGACAGCTTATGACCCAGAGATTAATTTGACTGAAAACAGAAAATTTTTCTTTTTGTTATATGAAGGTCACACTTAAACTTAACGTGCCTTCATAATTACTTTTTTTACTTTTCAAATGATTTGTTTTAAATTAATATCTAGATAAAAGTCTTTGTTCTTAAACTATGAACATTTATTGTAAGAAATTAAAGAAAGAGTGAAATAAAATCCTTCAATATTTATTTTGTGAAAATGATTTATACCACATTTAAGACACATGACAATTGTCCCTCAGACATAATTGATCAAAACTAAAAAAAATATTTGTGCCTAATAGGGTTTCAAACATTTATGAAACACAAGGAGACTAATTTGTCATTGAAGAGCTTGAGATGAGATCAAATATAGGACGTCAAGAAAACATTTCCATTAAAACCTTTCTTTGTCTTATTTTCCAAATAATGAAAACCTGTGAACATATTTAATTGTGTGAATTTATACATAAAATGCCAGCTACGAAATTAGCCTCAGCAAACACAAACAAACAAGTCTGGCATTCTATTGTTTAAAATGCAATTTCCATAAAAAAGACAAGATTGTTCATAAAAAATAAAATAATAATAATAAAAAAAACTCCTGTGAAAAATGTTGTACATTGTCAAAAGTGGTCACAGTAAAAGAAACAGCCATATACAGCCACACTACAATATACATATGTACCTCAAGATAATGTAGCTTTTATTGACAAAACTGAAATAGCCTACAGTAAGATGTGCAGTAAGTTAAGATAAGTTAGCTGATGGCAGTGGTCGTCCCCACCAGGAGATGAAACTGATCAATTCCAGACGGGAAGCGGTTGGGAAAAAAAATAATTATTATCTGACCTTTGACTATCTAACAAAACAATTCACATTATCAGTGCAGAGGCCTGACCTTAGACTTCTTTAAATGGGAGAGTATTGATTGTCTGTGCACAACAGACAAACACCTCACGCAGCATGTCTGGGACAGTTCACTCAGTGCACGGACAAGCTGTCTGACGACTGGAACCTGAGCAATTAAACACACACACATGTGTACACAGCACACAGACCTAAGGAAAGCTCACCGCATGAGCCAACAAACAAACTGAACGCTGAATCGACCACTGTATATGAAAGGAGCACTTCTTTTGCTTGTGTATGTCATCCAGATTCTTTTGGATCTGATGGCAAGAATCAATACCAATCTATTAAATTAATTTTGGGGGAGGATAAAATTAGCAATTCTAGCCATTTAACATTATATTTGAAAGCCAGATTCTAAGCCATTAAATGATGTGCATAAATCTTACCTGTTTCTTACCACTTTTTGTATGTATGAATGAAAAATATGTATCTCATTAAGTTTATTATTTTTATTTTTTTTAATGTTAAAACGGTGTAATCCAAATTGGTGGAAATTTTATATGCAATTCAAATACATAAATCTTAGACTTAGGCCTAAAGATTTTTTTTGACTCCATGGTCAGTCTTTACCTTATCTTTTACAAACTCATTTAAATAAACTTATAACAAACATCACAGAATCTTACATACACAGTATATTTCAATGTTGTCAGTCTTATAATGTGTAACACTAACATTACAATTTGAGTTATTGCTGTAACCAAGTTAGTTTTTATTTAATTAAAATTCTAAATCTAATTAAATTTATGTTTACCACATTAAATTTGCAAGGGTATCGGTACTATTATCTACTTCATTATTATAATTTTCAGTATACATACCCAAATACGGATGGGTGTCTAAATACTAGCTAGATGTAGTAAAAAATGACAACATAAAATAATTTAGATATTAGATATAATATGAAAAAAGTATGTTCCTTACATGCTATTTCATCTGGTTTTTGCAAACTATAGTTTAAGAGTAGTGGCCATAAATATACAGGTCAAAAGTTTCCTAGTGCTGATTTACAAGTTAACTGATATCAATTAGAGGTACTATAGTGGTTCATTTGAGAAAAGTACTTCTCTGGCCTCCTGAAATGCCTCAAGATAGATGACCTTTTGCACTGACCCCCACAGCATATTGATATGTGTATATGAATTCAAATTCAGAATCAATAATGAATGAGACATTTGTTAAAGCAACAGTTAAATATGAGGAAATTTAAATTAAATAAATAAAACCAGACCAACAAGGCAATTCAATACACAAGTAATGAAATTAAATTAAACTAATGTAGTTCAAATTAGGGATAATGATTTTTAAACAGATGATATGTGAGATTAGAAAGCGATCCACAAATATGAGAACATTTCTCATCAGCTTCTTATTTGAAGGTGAGAAAATAGGTGACACTATTTAAATTCAATAGTGATTTTGAAACCCCCACCCTCCCTTCCTTCTATATGAATGTTTTTCTTACAAACCTGCTGAGAACGCACAGTTATCTGTCTCGTTCTCAAGTCTCTTTTGCCCACCGTCTCTATAGTGTTCACTTGACAAATTAATTCTGTAATGAAGTGTTATAAAGATATTTCAGGAGAGGGAGGGAATGGCAACAAAAAGAAAAGATAAAAAAGAGGGAGAGAAAAAGAATATCAAAGATAATCATAGGAATGAGGTAGGAGTGGCCCTGGGCCATGGGGTCAATCTAAAGCTGAGCTTGTTCAGCCTGCCGCAGGCACTGAGCTGGAACTAAGTAAAGCCAAGCGACCATGGGCATGGAAGCAAGCCAGAGAGCGGGATTCTGCAGGGGGCCGTACTGAGCCCCCTCTCTTTCTTTCTATCGAACTCTAACATTTTCATTAACACACAGGGAGAAAATGAGGGTGAGCCACAGAGAGAAATAGAGAGGGACGGCAATCCATGACGCAAAAAAAAAAACAAAAACACATACAGACCTTAAGGGGGAAAATAAAAGAGGCTCCTATTTGTGATTGGAGAACTTTGGCAGTTATGTTACTGCATATATTACACACATTTTAGTAGAAACACTCTAAAAGAGAGGGGGTTAAATAGAGACACAATGAGGTGGAGAGGCGCCATTCTGGAGTGATGACTGAGAGACAAAGGAGGCCTGTCAGGCCGGCCAGACAGCTGTGAGTTGGGTGTCAAACTGCCTCCCCAGACCACCATCTGCTGACACCACCAGATGACACAGAAAATAGGATTACAGTAGCAAGGCATAAAAGAAGATGACGTCCTAAACTCTGTAATATCATTGTCCAGAAAAAAAAATGCAGGCATGGATAAAGATGGAAGAGGTGAATCAGGTCAAATAAACACTGTTATGGTGCAAAAAAATACCACACAGATGAGGAGATCAGAGTTTAATTTGGGATTAAATAAGCGAGATCCAGTGGGAGGCCCTAACTCATACCATAGGACAAGCAACTGCAACTGACAAGCTTACTGAAAGCAGAAGATCGTCTCATGTTATTTCATTTCAGGTTGTTGTGTTATTGACCTTTAGTTATTTGTTTGGGACAAAGCATAAAAAAAACATAGTTAAACACACCCAGATTTGAGTAACATTACTTAAAAGTATTAAAAAACAATATCTGGGTTACAGATAAATAATTACACTATTTTCATGTCATTAAAACAGAACCAAAGCTTTTACAATAAGACAACAAAGGTGTTAAGAAGCCTTACATTATACGGTTACATTATTACAGGTTATTTCTTCAATTGTGTTTGTCAGTAAATAAGTTAAATACAACCATTTGAAAAAAGTAACCTGTTAACTTGTTACCTNAAAAAAAAAAAAAAAAAAAAAAACTTGTGGGTAACACTTTGGCAACTTGGCCATTTGTCTTTTCTAGAAATTGCAAATGCATGGTTAAAGTCTCGGTGTACACAAACGTTTTTTTCAATTTTGTTGAGTGAATCGAGAAAGTAAAATCAAATATGACTTTTGTTTTAAATATTTAGGAAGTCAAATGTTTATTATTATTATGATGTGGGGTTATTTATTGACTCCTGAATTCACTAGAATATAGTGATGGCATTAAGACTATAATTATTATTTTAAATATATATATATATATACACTACCGTTCAAAAGTTTGGGATCTGTAAGATTTTTAATATTTTTAAAAGAAGTTTCATCTGCTCACCAAGGCTACATTTATTTAATTAAAAATACAGTAAAAACAGTAATATTGTGAAATATTATTACAATTTAAAATAACTGTTTTCAATTTGAATATATTTTACAAAGTAATTTATTCCTGTGACGGCAGAGCTGAATTTTCAGCACCATTACTCCAGTCTTCAGTGTCACATGATCCTTCAGAAATCATTCTAATATGCTGATCTGCTGCTCAATAAACATTTATGATTATTATCAATGTTGAAAACAGTTGTGTACTTTTTTTTTTTCAGGATTCCTTGATGAATAGAAAGTTCAAAATAACAGCATTTATCTGAAATACAAAGCTTTTGTAACATTATAAACTACCGTTTCAAAGTTTGGGGTCAGTAAGAATTATTTTTTTTTTTTTGAAAAAGACATTTATAATGTTACAAAAGATTATACTTCAAATAAACACTGTTCTTTTGAACTTTCTATTCATTAAAGAATCCTGAAAAAAAAATATTGTACACAAATATTTTGTACAATTGTACACATTAAATGTTTCTTGAGCAGTAAATCAGCATATTAGAATGATTTCTGAAGGATCATGTGACACTGAAGACTGGAGTAATG
>RJVU01018862.1:816176-832259 GCA_003731715.1 Anabarilius grahami | reverse complement strand
AACGTCTGGGGACTGAGGAGACAAGTTGCTCAAGTTTAGGAATAGGAATGTTGTCCCATTCTTGTCTAATACAGGCTTCTAATTGCTCAACTGTCTTAGGTCTTCTTTGTTGCATCTTCCTCTTTATGATGGGCCAAATGTTTTCTATGGGTGAAAGATCTGGCTATTTCAGTACCCGGATCCTTCTTCTACGCAGCCATGATGTTGTAATTGATGCAGTATGTGGTCAGGCATTGTCATGTTGGAAAATGCAAGGTCTTCCCTGAAAGAGACGACGTCTGGATGGGAGCATATGTTGTTCTAGAACTTGGATATACCTTTCAGCATTGATGGTGCCTTTCCAGATGTGTAAGCTGCCCATGCCACACACACTCATGCAAACCCATACCATCAGAGATGCAGGCTTCTGAACTAAGCGCTGATAACAACTTGGGTTGTCCTTGTCCTCTTTAGTCCGGATGACATGGCGTCCCAGTTTTCCAAAAAGTACTTCAAATTTTGATTCGTCTGACCACAGAACAGTTTTCCACTTTGCCACAGTCCATTTTAAATGAGCCTTGGCCCAGAGAAAACGCCTGCGCTTCTGGATCATGTTTAGATATGACTTCTTTTTTGACCTATAGAGTTTTAGCCGGCAACGGCGAATGGCACGGTGGATTGTGTTCACTGATAATGTTTTCTGGAAGTATTCCTGAGCCCATGTTGTGATTTCCATTACAGTAGCATTCCTGTATGTGATGCAGTGCCGTCTAAGGGCCCGAAGATCACGGGCATCCAGTATGGTTTTCTGGCCTTGACCCTTATGCACAGAGATTGTTCCAGATTCTCTGAAACTTTGGATGATATTATGCACTGTAGATGATGATAACTTCAAACTCTTTGCAATTTTTCTCTGATAAACTCCTTTCTTATATTGCTCCACTATTTTTTGCCGCAGCATTGGGGGAATTGGTGATCCTCTGCCCATCTTGACTTCTGAGAGACACTGCCACTCTGAGAGGCTCTTTTTATACCCAATCATGTTGCCAATTGACCTAATAAGTTGCAAATTGGTCCTCCAGCTGTTCCTTACATTTACATTTAACTTTTCCGGCCTCTTATTGCTACCTGTCCAAACATTTTTGGAATGTGTAGCTCTCATGAAATCCAAAATGAGCCAATATTTGGCATGACATTTCAAAATGTCTCACTTTCAACATTTGATATGTTATCTATATTCTATTGTGAATAAAATATAAGTTTAGGAGATTTGTAAATTATTGCATTCCTTTTTTATTCACAATTTGTACAGTGTCCCAACTTTTTGGAATCGGGTTTGTAAATCACTCCCCAAAATATTGCGTTTCACTGAGTAACTTTGCGTTTACTCACAAAACTTTTGCATTACCCAGAAAAACTTTTCCATTCTCTCCCAAAACTTCTGCATTCACTCATAAAACTTTAGCATTTTCCAGAGAAACTTTGCGTTTGCTCACAGAATTTTACATTAGCTAGCTAAACTTTTGCATTCTCTCCCAAAACTTGAGAAAATTTTCGTTCTTTCACAAAATATTTGTGTTCCCCCAGGAAACTTGGAAGCAAAACTTTCGCATTTTCTCCCAAAGAGTTTGTGTTCCCCCGAGAAATTTTGCGTTCGTTCCCAAAACTTTTACATTTCCCAGAGAGAGTTTGCATTTATTCCCAAAACTTTTAGGCTTCAGAGAAACTTTGTATTTGTTGCCAAAACTTTTACATTTCCCAGAGAGAGTTTGCATTTGTTCCCAAAACTTTTACATTTCCCAGAGAGAGTTTGCATTTATTCCCAAAACTTTTAGGCTTCAGAGAAACTTTGTATTTGTTCCCAAAACTTTTACATTTCCCAGAGAGAGTTTGCATTTGTTCCCAAAACTTTTAGGTTTCCCAGAGAAACTTTGTTTTTGTTGCCAAAACTTTTACATTTCCCAGAGAGAGTTTGCATTCCTCCGCAAAACATTTGTGTTCCCCCAAGAAACTTTGTTCACTTTGAAAACTTTACCTTAGTTGCAAATCTTTTGCAGTTTCTCCCAAAATGTTTGTTTTTCCCAGAGAGAGTTTGCATTTATTCCCAAAACTTTCACATTTCCCAGAGAGAGTTTGCATTTGATCCCAAAACGTTTACATTTCCCAGAGAGAGTTTGCATTTATTCCCAAAACTTTTAGGTTTCCCAGAGAAACTTTGTTTTTATTGCCAAAACTTTTACATTTCCCAGAGAGAGTTTGCATTTGTTCCCAAAACTTTTACATTTCCCAGAGAGAGTTTGCATTCCTCCGCAAAACATTTGTGTTCCCCCAAGAAACTTTGTTCACTTGGAAAACTTTACCTTAGTTGCAAAACTTTTGCAGTTTCTCCCAAAATGTTTGTTTTTCCCAGAGAAACTTTGCATCCATTCGCAAAAAAATTTGTTAGCTTGCAAATCTTGCATTTTCTCCTAAAATGTTTGTTCCCCCAAGAAATTTTGCATTAATTTGCAAAACTTTTACATTTCCCAGAGAAACATCGCGCTCATTTGCAAAACTTTACGTTAGCTTGCAAAACTTTTGCACTCCCTAAAGAAACTTTGTTTGCTCGCAACTTTGTTTCCTTGCAAAACGTTTGTGTTTCCCTATAGAAACTATGCAATAGAAGTAATATGAGGTCAGAGGAAAAACGATATATTAATGCTTCTGCTTGTGAATGCAAAGTTCCTCAGGAGAACACAGTACTTATGTAAGAGCACGCAGAAGATTTGAGAGTGAATGCATGAGCATTGAAATATAATTTTTCCTGTCATCTCATATTTTTTCGATCACCATGACCACTTAGGGGCTCCGTAGTAATTGTTGGTCACTGTCAGTGAGGACGGACGTGTTATTTGGCACTGGAAACCTGCTGCATCATGGCTGGTCAGGAGGTGCTTCTAGTTACATGAAACACTGAGGTCCTCTTGTGAGAGCTGGACAGACAGGAAGTGATGAGGTGTGAAAAGGGGGTGGGGTCAGTGAGACAGGGCCTCTGTGTTTACTCTGGTTTAGCGTCAAATATTCCGTTTTACCAACAATCCAAATTCCCGCGTTGGCCTCTTGGCCCGGCGCTAAATGTGTGCTGCCTCCTGGAACTAATGGACTTAAGGAGAAGCGCAGCGGGCGGAGGAAAAACTGCTTATGCATCAGTCAGAAGAACAGAAGGAGAGGTTGATGGGAAGGTTCAATAGGTCACTGATGGGAATGTGTGTGTGTGTCTTGAGTCAGTGTGTGAGAATAAGAGAGATTGTGTTACAAAGAAAGAGTCGTGTGTATAATTGGTAACACTTCACAAAAAGGTCCCATTTGTTAACGTCTGGAAAATACTGGAAAAGAACACAGTAATGCCATGGTGAATGTCCAAAAAGCCCTGATAATAGCACGGTACCATGTCCAAAACCGCAGTAATATCATGTTCTGCTGTAGTATGTCTTTGTGTCTGGGGGACGGTGGCGTTCCTGAGCGCCGGGTTTTATGGGTCTCTAATGAGCCGTACAGAAGCTATTGTTCATGTGCCGAGGGGTCTGGAGACAGTGAGGGTTTCCGGCTCTTACCGGCTCTCCATACAGGAGCTCTCTTGGCCTCGGCTGCTGCATTTCTTTGACCTCACATGTGTAAGTGTTCGTTTGTGCGTGAGTGAACACCAATTACACGGCTTCACATGCCACGTCTGAGAATTCCACCTCAGCGGAGCTGGCCGGATTGTCGGGATCCTGCGCCCGAGGCTTCGCAAAAGTGCTGAGCTCACTGATATATCGAGCGCAGTTGGGGGGAACGCGTGTGTTTCTTGGGTTTATGTAGATTTAGTTTAGGTTAAACACACCTCATCATTATACAGCAGTTGATTCATTTGTCAACCACAGTGACGTTTGAAAGATTCATGGAAATTCAATTCACTGGTACTCTATTTGATTCCTATCGTCTGTCTGTCTGAATTATACATATATCAAGACACACTTGAGTTTGGCTCTCTGTTCTGTAGTTTCTCCCAGGTGTGTTCATGACGGGAAGGAGTTTGCGGAGGGCGAGGTGTATCGTATGGACCCGTGCTGGATGTGTCAGTGTCGAGGTGGAGTATTGTTCTGTTCCAAAGCCGAATGTGCCAAGCTGGACTGCGAGAACTTCTACGTTCCTGAAGGAGAATGTTGCCCCGTCTGTATAGGTACTGAACATCATCAGTCCAGCTTGAGCTTGATTTGTCACATCGGTCTGACAGCATGTGACAGAAATGATGATTTTGAGAACAAGTCAGTTCCAGATTCTACTAACTGCCTTGTCAGTAAACCGTTAACCATTTTCTTTTTTGTGCATTTTGAGTAAACGTTGTGCGTTTTATTTTCATTATTTCGGTAACACTTTATTTTAAGGGTCCAGAATAATGCATTATTAAGCATTAATTAATGATTAACTTGTTCACAATTAAGCATTAGTTAAGAATGAACACACTAGTAATTAATTATTAACTTTACATTTTAAGGGTCCTGAATTATGCATTAGTTAAGCTTAAATAAACTAGTAATTAATGATTAACTTTACATTTTAAGGGTCCTGAATTATGCATTAGTTAAGCATAAATAAACTAGTAATTAATGATTAACTTGTTCACAATTATGCATTAGTTTAGCATGGACACAATAGTAATTAATGATTAACTTTACATATAGTAGGGCATTTCAGCCATTATTTACTAATTATTAAGCCATATATTATTTTAGTGTAGATATTTAATTATATTTCTGTGCCATTCTAGTAAGTTAACTGAACAATAAGCTAGTGATTGTTTAATTACTGCTGGTTTTCAGTTATAAATTGCTAAAATAGTATAAAGACAATTTGACCCCCAAAGTGAAAGTTATCCTAATAATCAATAAAGTTGAATATCACTCAATAAGTGCCATAATTAATGAGGATTTAGCTTTCACTTTAGAATAGGGGGTCAAATTGCCTTTATTAGTTCTGTATTAATGGCAGTTTAGCCTTAATTATTGGCTTATTCTGCTCAATAAACTTGATTATCACTCAATAAGTGCCATAATTAATGAGGATTTAACTTTCACTTTGGGGGTCAAATTGCCTTTATTATATTATTTTAGAAATTTATAACTGAAAACCAGCAGTAATTAAACATAATTACTAGCTTATTGCTTAGAATGCCACAGAAATATAATTACATCACTACACAAAAATAATATATGGTTTATTAAGTTGTAGATAATGACTAAAAGGCATTTAATGTACATTCAGTTAATCATTAATTACTCGGTTATTTTTGTTTATTTATCGCATAAATGTGTATCTTTCAAATGTTTAATGATTAGTAAATAATGGCTGAAATGCCCTACTATATGTTGTTAATCATTAATTACTATTGTGTCCATGCTAAACTAATGCATAATTGTGAACAAGTTAATCATTAATTACTAGTTTATTTATGCTTAACTAATGCATAATTCAGGACCCTTAAAATGTAAAGTTAATAATTCATTACTAGTGTGTTCATTCTTAACTAATGCTTAATTGTGAACAAGTTAATCATTAATTAATGCATGCTTAATAATGCATTATTCTGGACCCTTAAAATAAAGTGTTACCATTATTATAACAAAAGTCGCAATTACCTTTTTATATTTCTTATTCCATGGTGGAAATAAGCTTCTTGAATTGTTTTATGTGCATTTACATTTATGCATTTGGCAGATGCTTTCATCCAAATTTCATTTAAGGCATGCATTTTTTTACCAGTTCATGCACTCCTTTGGAATCAAACCCATGACCTTGGCATTGTGCCATGCTCTACTGCAGAGCTACAAGAAATTCATCAGCCAATCAATTGATTTTATCATTCGCACTGATTTTAGCACATTTCCTGAAGCTCAAAGAGTAGAGCATGGCGGTAGCAACACAAAGGTCATGGGTTCGATTCCCAGGGAAATCAAGAACCGATCAAATGTAAATGTGTAGCGACGTGAAGTCGCTTTGGAAAGAAGTTCTGCCTAATGCATAAATGTAAATAAAAGTTGGAAGCTGATGGTTTCATCTTATAGTTGATTCCGATTAAAGATAAACTATGATGAGTTACACGAGGAAAATGTTCATTTTGATGACAGGTCACCAATACCAGCAGATCAGCGAACACACAAACCGCCTCATATTCAGCAGCGACGCTCTTCACACACACTAAAGATCAACAAACACACCGTTACTGACGGCTAACTGTCCACACGTCACCTCCCGCCAGAGCTTCATCTGTTCACACAACCTGTAGAAGCTCTTTCTTCAGCTTTAAGAGCGGCTCAGATTTCAGTCATCTGTGCATTACAGCTGCGACCTTGTGCTCCTAAAGGTTAAAGGTCAAACTCAAAACAGTTTCTGTGGGACAAACTGTGGTCAACAGATCGAATTTGTGCTCTTGTACTAAAAGTTTCAATGAGACTAACCCGATTCTCAGTTTACATCTCGCAATTCTATCTTTTTTTCTGGGGATTCTGAGTTTACTTCTCACAATTGTGTTTTATTTCCTCACGAATTTTCAAAATGCAAAAAAGTCAGAATTGCGAGAGAAAAAATCATACTGTGCAATTTTATCAAAAGTCGAAATTAACTTTTTATATTTTTACTCCATGGTGGAAATAAGCTTCCATACCTTTGAGAGAAAAAATATTTTCTTGTCTGAAATCAAAACGTCATCATGAAATCATAATCATGTTTATTCTTGTAATGCATAATGTATATACTATTATAATAATTTGAATGAGCTTTTATTTTTATACAGTATTTTCAGTTTTTGTTTTCATTTTAGTTTTATTTTATGTCTATATCAGTTTTAGTTTTAGTAATTGTATTCATATTTCAAGGCAATATTTGAAATTTATATTATTTCAGCTTTATTTAAATTATCTACGATTATTTTGAAGTTTTATTTTTAAGTCAAGTCAGCTTTATTTCTATAGCGCTTTATACAATACAGATCATTTCAAAGCAGCAAATATAAGACAAAATCAAATTCTGCAGCTCTAAAAGACAGTCATTATTCAGATCAATTCAGTTTTATGTTGATTCAATTCAGTTCAATAACATATTGAATATATGTCGATGTTGCAAAGATTAATCAGTGATGAAACAAAGTCGAATCATGATGTCAAATCAATAATATGACTAAATATTAGGTGTATTTTAAAACTGATCAGAGGCAAGGAACCCAAACTCCATCAGGTGACAGAAATGTAGAAAGAACCATGTTTAATGTTTAGTGATGCAAACGTGTGTTCCTTGTGTTTGTGAACTCTGTAGATGTGGAGCTGCTGTCGGTGGAGAGCACGAAGGCGAGCTGCTGGGTGAATCACAAGCTGCGGGCGCACGAGGAGCAGTGGAAGGAAGACGACTGCACCTTCTGCCAGTGTGTGGACGGCCAGCCGCACTGCACCGCCATGGCCTGCAAACAGAGCTGCCAGAACCCCGTCAAGATCCCTGGAGAATGCTGCCCGTTCTGTGAGGGTACGAAGTGCTTACATATGCATGTTCACGAGGGTTTTCAACATAAACGCTTGTGATTCACACATCAAGTGTGAATAGAGACGTGTCGACGCGTCACTGTTATGCTGAAAATATAGGCATGACATTATGAGCACTGACAGGTGAAGTGAATAACACTGATCATCTCTTCATCACGGCACTAGTTATATATCAGGCAGCAAGTGAACATTTTGTCCTCTGTGTTAGAAGCAGAAAAAATGGGTAAGCGTAAGGATTTGAGCGAGTTTTGCGTATTGGGCTGTTTAGTCGCCAGTGTTGGGCACGTTACTTTAAAAAAGTAATTAGTTATATTTACTTCTCACAAATAGTAGTTAGTAACTGAGTTACATCATTATAAAAGTAACTAATTACCAGGGAAAGTGACTATTGCGTTACTTAAAAATAAAAAAAAAATTCTAATAACTTGAATGCCCCCAATATTAAATATAAGTCTAAGAATAAATTATTCTTGATCCGACTCGTGACTCATGATCCGCTCTTGCTCGCGACATGAAATTTCTCTGTACTACGTGTTGGTCGCCATTAAAGAAAACGTAGTTTCATATTTATGTTTAAATAGTCCTATGTTATGTTTTAAATTAATTTACTTGATTATGAAAAGTGAACAGCATGAGTAAGATGCATCATAAGATGCGCAATATATCGGGAGGCATGGAGTGCGTCAGACATGATTTTGACCACTTCATTAATTTTTGTTTTGTAGAAAGCCTTTCTTTAAAGTGCATTTCGTTTTGTAAAAAGTGTATCTTAATTTTATTCATTGTTTCATCAACCAATTACCTGGATCTAATAAAAAAGATGCAAATATAGCAGACAATATAATCATGACATGGAGGCGCCGGCGCGATCACTTGCGCGTGAACTGGAGGCTTAATGAACCGAAACTCAGCGGCTGTTTGCCTCGCAGACATGAGAAAAATATCTATAGAAAGCTTGAAATATCTACTTTAACGAAAATGAAATAATTAAAAACGAAAAGAAATAGGCTACTCTGATTATGTAATCCGAATGAAATGTGCATTCTCTCTCTAGGCGCGAGAGTCAGTAATGTCAACTTCATCTTCCCAGCCGACACTGATTCAGAAAACATTACTTTATTAATAAACAATTAAAATGTCTCCTTGCTGTTTTATTCACATTCATAATTATTACTTTTGCCAGTTCTTTATGGCAAGCTTTATGCGTGCGCTTGAGTCCAATAGCCTATATTACGTAAACGCTCATTATTATGGTTTATTCTCTCCAGTATTTAAGAAATTAAATGAATATAAATGTGATTAGTCAACTAATGGCTTAAATGAACTACTACTAGTCGACTAGAAAAAAACGTATTTCACATATTTTCGATCCAGCA
Source organism: Anabarilius grahami (assembly GCA_003731715.1). Lineage (NCBI taxonomy): Eukaryota > Metazoa > Chordata > Actinopteri > Cypriniformes > Xenocyprididae > Anabarilius > Anabarilius grahami. The sequence continues at coordinate 823,354 of RJVU01018862.1, read as the reverse complement.
TGTCACAAAGGGTATTCTGGTTTGAGCTCGCGCTCCGCTCGCATACTCTGACAGACACACACACAGAGCATCACACATTATTATCAGTTTAAAATTATGTTTGTGTATGACTAACCCCAACACACACCAGAGAAAATCCTGGTCTGATCACGTTTTCTTCTACATCACGCGGATGGCCGGGTGCGTGTGCGTCTCTTACCTGGGGAACACATGGCACCAGGATGCACTATGGGAAGAGGGCAAGCCAGCGGAGGCAGTGTGATGCTTTAGGCAATGTTCTGCTGGGAAACCTTGGGTCCTGCCATCCATGTGGGTGTTGCTTTGACACGTACCACCTACCTAAGCATTGTTGAGACCATGTACACTCTTCAATGGAAACGGTATTCCCTGGTGGCCTCTTTCAGCAGGATAATGCTCCTGCCACAAAGCAGAAATGGTTCAGTAATGGTTTGAGGAGCACAACAACGAGTTTGAGGTGTTGACTTGACCTCCAAATTCCCCAGATCTCAATCCAATCGAGCATCTGTGGGATATGCCGAAACAAGTCCGATCCATGGAGGCTCCACCTCGCAACTTACAGGACTTAAAGGATCTGCTGCTAACATCTACAGATGCACACCTTCAGGGGTCTAGAGGAGTCCATGCCTCGACGGGTCAGGGCTGTTTTGGCACCAACACAATATTAGGAAGGTCATAATGTTATGCCTGATCGGTGCATATATCTATACAGGTTCAGTTCCTGCTGCAGGCTGAAATCTGTCTCTGTTTAGCGGTAGCTGCATATATTGCCAGAGGTTTATTGTATCTGGAGCTCTTGAAACACACACACACAGCCCATTAAAGACGTTCCACTGACGTGTGCTCAATAGCGTCGAGCAGCAGGCGTTTGTGGACTACAGAAGCTTTGGCTTTTACTGCTCCGACCAGCCAAATGGAAGCCACCTGCTGTCCTTAATTATACATTATTATTTTCTGGAAGAATAATTAGTCACACCTCTTTACCTCTGTACGTGCCAACATTGATGGCTGCACATGTGGCATCCCAGCAACGAAAAGCATCTTGTTGAGGTTTGACGGCCGTGTTCGGTTTGATTTTGAGGTTAGTGATAGAGGAAATCAGAAAAGCAGTTGTGCAACTTTCAACAATACTCGTTCATCACGGCCGTCAGATGAGGAGGATCGCTGCGTGGTAATTGCGGCTGTGTTTATGTGTAATCGATGCAAACCGGACGCTTCTGTTTGCAGTTAAACTGCACAGCGCTGTAAGGATGCGTTTGGAGCGAACGACCCCCAGAGCGGCTCGCATGATGATCTGTGCCAAACAACAGATGAATCTAAAGTTTCACTTCAACACGCAGTTCTTGCAACACGCACCAGTATTTACCAGAAACATCTGAGCAGTTTGCATCACAGTTATAAATCTTAGATGCTCTTGAAGTAGATGATAGTCGATGTGAAATCAATCTCTTTAAATCCCTAATTTATGTTATTGTGGATCTTATTAGTGCATGTTATTCTCAAGATAATTTTATCTTGTGGTGGGTGGTGTAACCAAAATCTTATTTCCCAATATGAGTTGTTTAAATGTCAGTAACGGTTTAAATATTTTTGTTGGAAATTCAACTCAGAAATGATTTCTATATTACATAACCATGTGGGAATCCCCATTTTTAACAATTCTATTCATCAATGAATCCTAAAAAATATATATATCAAGGTTTCCACAAAAATATAAAGCAGCACAACATTCATAATAATCAGTGAACAGAAACAAAAACTATTTAACTTTCTCTTCTAGAGCCGTCATATGAGACGGTGAGCCCGCTGCTCTGCCCACCGCTGGAAAACTGCTCTCTCTCTGGGCACGACTGCCCGTTCGGCTTCCAGCAAGATCCCAGCGGCTGTCTGCTGTGCCAGTGTGTCAGCAGTGAGTGCAAAAACACACACACAAACCCATGAGAACTGTGTTGCGTGCAAACCGCTCCAAAATACTCCCAAGTCTGTGTTTGAGAAAGTGCCAACGGCCCGCAACACAAGCAAACACTGACTCAAGAAATAATGATCTCAGACACGAATCCACCTCACAAATCTGCACAATCCTCCCCATGACAGAAATGATTCCCAAGCTTTTTCTCATGTGTTCAAGTCAGTATCGGGGGGTCAGTCGGACGTTTGGCCACCATGGTGCTCGTGGGATTGTAAACTGCTCCAAAGAATTACATGTAGTTCTTAGCAAATGTGCAATAGTATTATATTTTTAAAAATAAAGTTTGGGGTTTCTGCACCACTTGCAGCATCAAAAGGCTTTGCAAATAAAAAGTAACTAGATTTGAATTTAGAAGTCAAGTATAAACCAATTTCTCTTGAGCTGACTATGAAAATAAATTTGACTTGACTGTTCACTGATCATCTTTTGTATTTAAATAACCGTTGTTGTTGTTGTTTTTTCAGATGAAACCTGTCCTGATGTGTCCATGTACTGCTCTCTGGAGTGTCCCATGGGTTATGAGAAAGACAACTACGGTTGTGAAGTGTGTGAATGTGGCGTATCCGCACCAAAGTGTCGGCCCTTGACCTGCAGCAAGACGTGCCCTTATGGATACGTGTAAGTTTATATCTCTGCAAACAGCAGAAAGCATCTTGTGGTCTGATTGATAACCAGTATCTTCATCTCAGACCCAAATGTACTGAATTATAAGAAGTATGCTTTATGCATATATTTATAAACGTCACATGGAGGTTAATTGCTGTAATGCTGCATTGTTTAACGCTATATTTATTTGGTACTGGTTACACCTGGCTAGAACTTTAAAATGCAGAAGTAGAGGCAGCATTTACCTCTTTCAAAGTGTCAAACCCAGGGTTAAAAGTGACATCAGGCTTAAAATAATCTTAACCCAGCATTAAACCCCGCTAACCTCTGTCTAAATACAAGTGTAAAACATTGTTAGCGCAAGGTTAAAAGTGACCACATCACAGGGTTAAAACAATGTTAACCCAGGGTTAAAAGTGACCTCATCACTGTCTAAAATAATCTTAACACAGGGTTAAACACAGTACTATCCTCGGTCCGAATATCTGTGTAAAACATTGTTAGCGCAAGGTTAAAAGTGACCACATCACAGTCTAAAATAATGTTAAACCAGGGTTAAATGCAGTGCTATCCTCTGTCTAAATACAAGTGTGAAACGTTATTTAACCCACTATTAAATATGATTAAAATAATGTTAGCCCAGGGTTAAATGTAGTGCTATCCTCTGTCTAATACAAGTGTGAAATGTTGTTTAACCCAGGGTTAAAAAGATTAAAATAATGTTAACCCGGGGTTATACGTAGTGCTATCTTCTTTCTGAATACAAGTGTGAAACATTGTTTAACCTAGGGTTAAAAGTGATTAAAATAATGTTAACCCAGGGTTAAACACAGTGCTATTCTCTGTCTAAACACAAGTGTGAAACAATTTGATCACTTTTAACCCTGGTTTAATTTGTTTTCACACTTTTATTTAGACAGTGGACAACTGCATTTAACCCTGGGTTAACATTATTTGGATCACTTTTAGCCATCCAAATAATGTTAATCCAGGGTTGTCCATTGTCTAAATAAAAGTATGATTTTTTTAAACCAGGGTTAAAAGTGATCCAAATAATGATAACCTAGAGTTAATTGCAGTGCTATCTTCTGTGTAAATACAAGTGTAAAACATTTAACCCAGGGTTAAAAGAAATTAAAATAATGTTAACACAGGGTTAAACGCAGTGCTATCCTCTATGTAAATACAAGTGTGAAACATTGTTTAACCCTAGGTTATAAGTGATTCAAATAATCATGATCCAGGGTTAAAAGCAATCTAATCATGGGGTTAAAACAATGTTTACTCAGGGTTAAACAGCCTGACCCCCCCATCACCCCCTGTAATCCGTGAACCTGGTCAAACATCTGGGTGCTTCGCTCTCCTCATACTCTGCTTTCATTTCAAAACCGCCCCTCCGTGTCAACACAACGATCAAATGCACATCGACACAAAAGCGACTGTGTGTGAGCGCGAGGTGTGATTCCGCTGGTATCTGAACCACGAGCCCCCAGTGGAGGATGGAGCAGATAGATTTTCACTGGATACCCGGGATTTGAGCTCCCTCGGGGGGGACGGAGGGTTTCCTGGATCATTTCAGAAGAGCCTTTTAGAAGTTTGAGTCCTCTGAGCCCCGTCTCTCCATCTCGCTCTGGAGGAAATCCCTGTTTATAGTGGCTCATGTCGAGATCATCTTCTGCTTTGAGTGAGTTTGTTGCTGGCGGTTATTGCCAGTAAGATAAACAGATGCAACAAAGATCTGGAAACAAACCCAAAGATCATGACCGTTTGAAGAAGATGACCCTCTTCTGTTTCTTAAATATCTGTAGCTGGTTCCATGTTTTCAATATTGTGTTTATAGTTATCATTATTTATAAGGTTTTCTTAGCTTAAGAGGTTTGTTGCAAACAATTGCATTGTCCAAATTAGGTTTATAATATTGTTGATCACCACAATTGTGATCACTGTGCACTTTAAATCTAATCACATATTATCAGCATATATAATCAAGTATTATTTAAAGTAAACATTGCTATGCAATTTTTGTTTTAAAGTAATTGTATGTATGTTTCGGCTATAATTTCATATGTAAGACATGGTTCTGAAGCACTGAATTATGGTCCATAAGAATGATTAAGAACAGTTCCAGTCCTGCTTGAGTCCTGCGCGTCACAGAGGACGAACGACTGTTTACATTGACATTTTACACAGTCGAACGAGTCGGACTCCGCACAAAAGGGGTCTTAAATCGTTTCCCCTATTCAATGGGGCTAAAATGTCATTGGATTTGACAGGACGTAAAGGGCCATCGTGGGGCCGCTGGAATATGTGTCGAGTCAGCAGTCGTCCCGAGTGAAAACGTTAAAGCTTGGAGGGTCACGGCTGTGTTTGTGTACTGTAGACCTCGGCTGCATGCTGTCTCAGCAGTGAACCACTACTGTACTGCTGCCCAGCGAGGGGACGTGTTTGATTCATGAAGAATTACTAGTTAATGAGGTTTCATCTTCATTAATGTTTCATCTACCCTCATTAGCAGCCCTGATCAATTCATGAATCAGCTCATGTGGGGTTTGAAACTTCAATTTATCAGCTCAGAAGTTAAAACATTTGTCCACTTTCAAATAAAATTTTCCTGATAATTTACTCACCCCCATGTCATCCAAGATGTTCATGTCTTTCTTTCTTCAGTCGAAAAGAAATTAAGGTTTTTTATGAAAACATTCCAGGATTATTCTCCTTATAGTGAACTTCAATGGACTCCAAACGGTCAAAATGACAGTTTCAGTGCAGCTTCAAAGAGCTTTAAACGATCCCAGACAAGGAATAAGAGTCTTATCTAGAGAAACCATCGCTCATTTTAGAAAAAAATACAACTGTATATACTTTATAAACACAAATTATCGCCTTGCACGTGCTTCCGCTTTCCGTATTCTCCAAAAAGCTTATGGTGTATGTCCTACGCCTTTCCTATTCTTCTTATGGAAAAAAACAAAACTGCCGCCGCGTTCGTTCCGTAAGTTGAAGGCGTAGGACATACAGTGTAAGCTTTTTGGTGAATACGGAAAGCAGAAGCACGTGCAAGGCGATAATTTGTGACATTAAAGACATTTAACTTCCACATTGTGGCTGTGAAACTGGATTCGGTGGGGAATAATGTGGAAGCGGTCTTAGTCTTCATTAATTTTTAAGCAACTCGATTCAACTGTAAAGCAGCTCTACAGAAGAAATATAAAATATTTTCAGCTTCTTTTTGACATTTAAGCATAAATAAACCTAGTAATTTTTTACTCTCATTAAGTTGTAATATAGTCAGCATTATATTGTCCACTAGTTCTTGTTAGTGAACTCACACTGGTGGTGCACTACTGGAGCTGCGACATGTTTCTGGTGCTGCTTTTATCTGGACTCGTGAAGCTCATATACAGCAGAATAAAACAGAACCAGATGCCCGTTAGACCCGTTTGAGCATCTGGATCCGGTGTATCGCGCCTCAAAAACAGCAACTCTGAACGACGAAACTTTAATGAATGACGACGCTATGAGCGTAAAAGTGTCCTGCGTTATTATGAGGTATCGTGAGACGTGCTTTCATCTGTCCTTAGAAGTTAAAGAGGGAAACAGGAATCAAGAGCTGCACTTCTGTTGTTAATCACCAGCTCACAACAGGCTGGTTAGTGCTGGTTGAACTGGTGAACCAGTGTAGCCAGTCACATGATCTGTTCTTGACAGGATATTGATGGCGTGTCTTTTGTTTCTGCCCACAGGAGGAACAAACACGGCTGTGAGATGTGCCGCTGCGTCAGGTGTCCGCCGTTCACCTGCGACAAACACTGCGTCGACGGCTACAGGAAGAGCAGGAAGGGCTGCAGCGTCTGCGAGTGTGAAGGTGAGTGTGTGGACTGTGGGAGATATATATATATATATACAGTTGCAAGAAAAAGTATGTGAACCACTTGCAGAATCTGTGAAAATGTGAATAATTTTAACAAAATAAGAGAGATCATACAAAATGCATGTTATTTTTTATTTAGTACTGTCCTGAGTAAGATATTTTACATAAAAGATGTTTACATATAATCCATAAGACAAAAAAAAAGCTGAATTTATTAAAATAACCCCATTTATAAGTCTGTGAACCCTTGATTCTCAACACTGTGTGTGGTTACCTGATGATCTATGACTGTTTTTGTGTTTTGTGATGTTGTTCATGAGTCTCTTGTTTGTTCTGAGCAGTTAAACTGAACTCTGTTCTTCAGAAAAATCCTCCAGCTCCTGCAGATTCTTCAGTTTTCCAGCATCTTCTGCATATTTGAACCCTTTCCAGCAGTGACTGAATGATTTTGAGATCCATCTTTTCACACTGAGGACAACTGAGGGACTCAAACTCAACTATTAAAAAAGATTCAAACAATCACTGATGCTCCAGAAGGAAACACGATGCATTAAGAGTCGGGGGGTGAAAACTTTTGAACAGGATGAAGATGTCACAATTTTTCTTATTTCGCTTGAATATCTTTTTTTTTTTTAATTTAGTACTTCCCTTCGGAAGCAACAGAAGATACTTGCATGTTTCCCGGAAGACAAATTAAGTACAATTTACCTTGAT
>RJVU01018862.1:792441-807920 GCA_003731715.1 Anabarilius grahami | reverse complement strand
GTTTTATTTTAAAATTATTGATTTTAATTAAAAAATTTTATGTCTAAATTTTTAGTAAGGTTTTAAATCGACTGATTTTATTTTAAAATTACTTTAATTTTAAATGTTTGTCTAATTTTTATTAGTGTTTTACTTCGATTGATTTTATGTAAGTGTTGGCTTACGACCATCAGACTGATGTGAGAACAATACGAGACGAAGCAGCCAATGAAAACAACAGAGAAGATCCGAGCTGTTTTCATTTGCCCTGATTAGATGAGGGAATACAGCACTGGAAACACTGCCATATTACAGATCGATGTTTTCTGACGTCAGTCTTCTCTTGTCTAGATGGTAAAGGACTAGCGAAGGTTGTCCCGAACCAGATGGAGATGACGCTCATCTACCAATCAGCAGCCTGGATTCTGGCCGGCATCCTCTTGGCCGTCGTCATCTTCCTCATCGTGGCCATCCTGGTCAACAAGAGGAAGAACTGGGTCCAGATGTCCTGCTACAGTGCGCCCAAAAAGGTAGAAGTCAAAGTTTATTTGTGCTTTACTGAGCATCATAAAACAAACACACAAACAACAAAATGAAAAATGAAAAAGTGTCGCTGCTTCTCCGAACTCAAGAACACATGATGTCGTAAGAGCCAGTAAAGCTGGAATGAGTGAATCCGTCGTCTGCCAAATGTCAAAGAGGAGAATGCGTCAGGAGCTTTATTAGATGGCATGAAATGAAGAGTTGCAGCGTGGGTAATTAATCTCATCTATCATACCAGTGAGTCTGTTTCAAAACACTCGTGCAAAACAAGTGGTTTCATTCTGAAGTCGACATGAATCTTCCATTCTGACACTCTCGTGCGTCTCAATATTTAACGAGAAAAAACATTCTTCAGTGTAACGTCACTGATGATGAATTATTCACAATATAGAACATGAACTAAGAAATAAAGTCTGTTTTGATGTCATGTTGACGTCTGAAATAGGGCTGAATGATATATTGAAATAAAATCAACATTGCGATATCACGAAATGTGCCGCATGTTTCAAAGTGAAGCGCAGCACTGTTCATTTACATGCAAATCAGCAAAATAAAAGTTTAACGTTAAAAATTAAGAAATTCAGACCTAAATATTAGTATTGTGATTTTAAAGTTGCACTATAAAATAATTTTTTTTTAGCTATTTTGTCATTTTTATCAGTTTTTATATTTCTATATAGTTTTTTTTATATATATAATTTTTTATGTATTAGTTTTAGTTTATTTAGTGAAACTGAATGAAAATAAGAAATGTTGACTTTTGCAACTAGCTGAAATAAATTAAGTTTAAGTTTTCTTATAATTTATTTATTTCAGTTAATGTTTATTAAAGTAATTTCTTTTTATGGTTTTAGTTGTACATGATTTAGTTCCTGCTTTTTGCTAAATTGTGCACTCGATTTACTATTTCATTCCCACGATTTACTATTTCATTCCCACGATTTGCTATTTAGTTCCCACAATTTACTATTTCATTCCCACGATTTACTATTTAGTTCCCACAATTTGCTATTTCATTCCCATGATTTACTATTTCATTCCCACGATTTGCTATTTAGTTCCCACAATTTACTATTTCATTCCCACAATTTACTATTTCATTCCCACGATTTGCTATTTAGTTCCCACAATTTGCTATTTCATTCCCATGATTTACTATTTCATTCCCACGGTTTACTATTTCGTTCCCACGATTTACTATTTCGTTCCCACAATTTACTATTTCATTCCCATGATTTACTATTTAATTCCCACGATTTGCTATTTAGTTCCCACGATTTACTATTTCGTTCCCACAATTTACTATTTCATTCCCTCGATTTACTATTTCATTCCCACGGTTTACTATTTCGTTCCCACGATTTGCTATTTCGTTCCCATGATTTACTATTTCGTTCCCATGATTTACTATTTCGTTCCCATGATTTACTATTTCATTCCCATGATTTACTATTTCATTCCCATGATTTACTATTTCGTTCCCATGATTTACTATTTCGTTCCCATGATTTACTATTTCATTCCCATGATTTACTATTTCATTCCCACGATTTACTATTTCGTTCCCATGATTTACTATTTCGTTCCCATGATTTACTATTTCATTCCCATGATTTACTATTTCATTCCCACGATTTACTATTTCGTTCCCATGATTTACTATTTCGTTCCCATGATTTACTATTTCATTCCCATGATTTACTATTTCATTCCCACGATTTACTATTTCGTTCCCATGATTTACTATTTCATTCCCACGATTTACTATTTCATTCCCTCGATTTGCTATTTAGTTCCCACGATTTACTATTTCGTTCCCATGATTTACTATTTCATTCCCACGATTTACTATTTCGTTCCCACGATTTACTATTTCATTCCCACGATTTACTATTTCATTCCCACGATTTACTATTTCGTTCCCATGATTTACTATTTCATTCCCACGATTTGCTATTTCATTCCCACGATTTACTATTTCATTCCCACGATTTACTATTTCGTTCCCATGATTTACTATTTCATTCCCACGATTTACTATTTCATTCCCACGATTTACTATTTCGTTCCCATGATTTACTATTTCATTCCCACGATTTACTATTTCATTCCCACGATTTACTATTTCGTTCCCATGATTTACTATTTCATTCCCACGATTTGCTATTTCATTCCCACGATTTACTATTTCATTCCCACGATTTACTATTTCGTTCCCATGATTTACTATTTAATTCCCACGATTTGCTATTTCATTCCCACGATTTACTATTTCATTCCCACGATTTACTATTTCGTTCCCACGATTTGCTATTTCATTCCCACGATTTACTATTTCGTTCCTGCGATTTGCTATTTAGTTCCCACGATTTACTATTTCGTTCCCACAATTTACTATTTCGTTCCCATGATTTACTATTTAATTCCCACGATTTGCTATTTCATTCCTGCGATTTACTATTTCGTTCCCATGATTTACTATTTCGTTCCCATGATTTACTATTTCGTTCCCACGATTTACTATTTCATTCCTGCGATTTGCTAAGTCGTGCGCACTATTTACTATTTCGTTCCCGCAATTTACTATTTCGTTCCCGTGATTTGCTAAATCACGTGTATGATTTTAGCCTACTATTTTTTTCCAGTATTTCATGTGCGGGGCTCCATATTTTTTCAGCTTTTTAAAAAAAAATAAAAAAATGTCTTTGCAGATGCACTTCTCAGCAAAATCGCCCCAATCGTCCTAGAAACTCTATCACACAGCATATATAAAGTTATTTAAACATGTCCAGCTTTACCACATACATACAGTACGCTCATGTAACGTGTGATATATATATACTCTACAGTATATATCAACTTTGTGATTATGTCGTCTCACATTGTAACTATTTTATCGCACAGCTCTAATATGATGAATGCAACTAAGTCATGATATTAACTCTTTCCCCGCCATTGACGGAATTTTCCAGCCTTCTGTTTTCTCACTGTTATATGGTAGGGGGCGCTATTACACATCTTCTGAGTACAGAATCTCTGGATCAAAACACAGGCAAAGAAGCAGCAGAAACCAGCGATAGAAGTGTTGTAGTCTTTGAAAAAAAGCACAATTTTTCTCATCTTTTTTGTTCAAAATGTTGCTTTTTTATTGAACGTTCTCACATTCAAGTGTTGATAAAGTATAAATATAGTTATCATAGACATCTGGTGAAAATTCTTTTGCAGAAAAACCAAACATTGCATGTTTTTTCTCTCCTGTTCATCTGTAGACGGTGATCCTGAAGAAGCACGTGAATACGAACTCGGTCGTGTACATGGAGCCATCCAAAGAGAACAAGTTCCAGAGCGCCATGAGCTTCCCATCAGACGCAGAGCGGATCACCATCCCGCGGGCCAAACTCGCCAACGGACACGGACGCTAACCGCATCTGCACCGGATACTCCAACCGAACGCTGGAGAATCCAGCGGCGACTCATTAGGAGCTTCGGTCTCCAGCGGAAGAACCAAGTATTGTGAAACGCCCGACATCTCGTGCTTTATTAAATGTTTTTATCATGCGTCAACGGGGACGACAGTTTCATGGACACGGAGCTCCGTGCCGTTCTGTGTCAATCCACGACGAAACGTTCAAACGGAACAATTATTACCATTGTGTAAATCCATACGGACCACAGAAAAGAGGGATTTCCAACATATTCCGAGGCCTTACAGGACTGGCGTGTTTCCTGACCTCTCAAGTCTGTTTATTAATTTCTATATGTTTTACTTGTAGTTTATCGTTAGTCACTTTTAAGCCTCGTGTCGTGATGAAGCGAGAGACACAACATCCCGACGGCCAGACTAAACATTCCCGTGTGTCATGAACAGATGAACTTCACAAGCATCAGTTCCGAACCCTAGTGAGTCGTCTAACTAGACAGCATCATGTTTATAGTTTACATATTTTATATCTTCCAAATTCATCTATAAACCAAGTCAAGGTTTTTTGGTGCCAAAAAAGGCAGAAATTATTTACATTAACATTCATTTGTTTGCTCTCTGACAGACTGCTTTTGATACTGTATCTTTAAGAGATATGTAAATGACCTCTGCTGTGATTGGTGGACCTCTGTCATATGTTAATAATGGTTGTGATGTCATACCCGTGACATTCAGAGTCATTTTTGCGGTTTAGGTTCAATAAACGGACTGAGGAAGACGTTTACATAACAAACGAGACTTCGAGAGGGTTATGAGCATCATGATTCTGATATCATATTATCCAAATGAAAAACGGCTTCAGTAAAACATTGTGTTAGTCTGAATGAATTACATGATGATTATCGTTCAGAGGGTTTTAAATAATGTCTGAGCCGCTCGCGGGGAATTAGAGCGAATGCAGTTGTTTGATAAATGTACAAAAACCATTAAAAAAAATAGTAGAGGAAAGTATCTTATTTATTTTTTCACATTTATTTATTAATACTAAACTCTAGTAAGTGATTGCGATTTCTGTCTGGTCTGTGATGTTGGCAGAGAAACCCAAAGCTGCTGTACAGATTTTGTAAACCGTCTGTCTGCTTTATATCTAAGCTTATTTATTTGACCTTTGCCACGTGTCAATATGATCCTCTAGATGTTCAGCTGTAACGCGTACACTTGTTTTTGAAATAAAAATGAATTGTGTGAACCGTGTCATGTCTGTAGCTTAATAAACCTGTTTCATAAATGTTAAAAAGCACCTATAATGCCTCTTTCTCAAGATGTAATATGCGTCTCTGGTGTCTCCAGAATGTGTGTGTGAAGTTTCAGCTCAAAATCCCCCACAGATCATTTATTATAGCTTGTCAAATTTGCCCCTATTTGGGTGTGAGCAAAAACACGCCGTTTTTGTGTGTGTCCCTTTAAATGCAAATGAGCGGCTGCTCCCGCCCCCTTTCCAGAAGAGGGCGGAGCTTTAACAGCTCAACAACAACAAAGCTGGAGAATCTCACGCAGCCAAAATGAGGATTGTCAGTAACGGTGTTCAGCCTTACATTGTTCAAACCGGAGTCGACACTGATGGAGAGACTCAGGAAGAAGTTACAACTTTTAGAATGAAACTGGACGTTTCTGAATGGTTAGTGGATAAATGTATGTAGTTGCTGTGGAGTTGATTCAACTCATCCACTAGCATGTGCCGTCATGTTCATCTTTTGTGTTGAATTGACCCTCGTTTGTGAAGCAGTCCGGCGTAAAATGACCTGTATTTCTTTTGTACTATTGTAAAAAAAATACCATTTAAAATGTAAGCGAACCAAGAAATTGTAACAATTTGAATACCCGTTTCAGAACAAATCAAGCGAGGTCTGAAAACACCCTTATTTATATTGATAATCAAATGCATTGCAAAATATGAATGATTTTATTGCAACATTGCCTTTGGCTAAAGATATTATGCATTGTTAAATATTATTGCGCAACTTATAATTAACTTCTGGGTCAAACTTCTTAGAGATGTGTGATATGACAGAATTTTAAACCCATATGCGTAATTTTAACTCATCAGCTAATAGTAATCATGTCATGACATCAAAATGCTAAAAATTGAACAGTCGCTGCAAAACGAATGACTACCTTACTACTGCATGTATATCCAAATTTACGTAAATATATACAAACAGCAAATCTCATCTAATTGATTTATATCGTCTCCAAATATAAACTATAATAGCGAATATCAAAGACAAAAAAGGGTTTAAGCATCAAAACAATGTGTAATACAGCTTGGAATTGTTTTTCAATACATCAGAATGGATCGTGTTTATTTTTTTATGAGCAAAAATTAAATGTCATTCATTTTTACCTTGATTTACAGAAAATGTCATTCAGTGTGACAATCTTGTCAGGGATATTTACAACAAAAATCTATGCCATATTAAAGACCCCAAATGCTAATTACTTGTAATTTTACATTTTTAAACTTTGAAACTGTTCTAGGTTTTGCCCATTTGTCAGCAAGACTTTTTTTCTCACTTAAAATGCAGTAAAATTTAGTATGCTCACTTATTCTTTTATATATTTTAATATGCACAGGTGATGCATCAATTTTTACATAAATATAACACTGAATGACAATGGAACATTGTTTCATCCACATTTTGACGTTTTACTTGCATTAAATGTGCTTTCTGTGTATATAAAATCACTTTTGTAAATTTCTATTGATGCGAACATCTAAATGTCATTATCATCCAGCTCTAAACTGATCAATGTGACAGTGTATTGTGAAACGAGATATGAAATATAAAATGAGAATTTATTCTGCTATCATTTTAGCTGCTAAAAGACATCAAGACAACGTGATATGGGAAAATATTTTATTTCCTTCAGTTCTGGACTGTACAGTATTTTGTGTGATTTCATCACAGGAATCGTCAATAACATGGTTGATTACTGGACCCTTCAATCAGCCTTTGGCATCGAATCCGCTGTACAAAAACACTTTCGTCTGTCTGCAGACGTCGTAACGGTTGGTTTCTACAGGGCCGTGAAAGCAGAGATCAGAGGAGGATCTTGTAATAATCGTCTCTGTAGCTGTAAAGAACGACCACAGCGACCCTGAAACACAGAAACACACAAGATTCAATATTTATATATTCTTATTTTCTAACTTGAGCAGAATTCAATTTTTTTTTTAAAGAATGTTCTTAAATGAGGAAAACCTTGTGTTAAATCCCCAAATGTTAAATGTTTACTATATTTATTGGGTTTTTTCAGATATTAATAAACACAAAAATCAAGAAAAGCTCATGAGGAAGTTAGAAACACAGGGAAGTCATGTCCGTTTCTCCAAAGAATTACAAGAAAAATGTTTGAATGCATGATTGAGGGAGTCGATCACAGATGTTTTCAGCTCCGTGAGAGAACAGGAGAAAGAGCCTTTAAAGAACTTCATCGTTTGGATCAGGTTTTATGATTCTTAATAAAAGCGTCTGGGAACGTGAGCGGCTTTTGAAACGCGGCCGTCAGATTAACAAGCGTGTCTGTGAGGAGACCCGACAAAACATGCTTTACAACAGTTTTCCAAGATAAAAGCTGCTCGTAATTTATAGCAGTTAAACTACAAGATAACTTTGGGAAACCGTTAGCTACACTGAGAAAAAGGCGACAATATCTTAAAACTCTAATTATATAATGTATTTTTACAATCAGAACAGTGTATTTATAACGTTAAAGCAATAGTTCACCAAAAAATGAAAGAAAATTTATTTTGAAATACATTGGAAACAACATTAACTTCCATTGTATGGACAAAAACAAACAAACAAAGGAAGTCACTGGGAATAGTAACTGTTTGAATATCAACATTCATCAAAATATCTTCTTTTGTTTGAAAAAAAGGGAATAAATACATGTATAACTAACAGGAATAGCCTGAATAGAGTCGAAAATATTGTGATGAACAAGAGCTTTTATGTATTTCGCTAGAAAGAGGTATTTTCAAATGAATCAGTGAATCGTTTTTTGAACACAACTGATTCACTCAAATGAATCATTCTCAATGCTACATACAGGAGATTCAATATGATGCGTGTGGTTTCATCACATGACACTATCATTATAGTTATCGCTCTTGGTGTAAACGGGATTATCAGAGTTTTAAAAATGGCTCTATAAGAGAATAGGCAAGTCCACATCACAACTATAATGATAACGACACAGAGAAAATATCATTGGACTCGCTTTTTAGAACGATTTTTGCACCTGATAAATGATAAAAACATTAACAGCCAATCAGAATCCATCCTCCTTTAACCCTCTTTGAGAGGTGGTCAAAAATAACAGGGTTTTTTAATTATTATTTCAATGAAATGAATGCAGTATATTTTAGCTCGATATAGTTTTTTATTTCATATTTTGTATTTTTAAGGGATTTTATTTTATGGTGCTAAATTATATTTATACAGTAGTTATAATCCATTTACTTATTTTTTGAGCATCGACACTTAAACGGTCATAATCTTGAATGGTTTGGAGCGCACACTGAAGGTTAGTGTCTTTTTAAAGAAGTGGAAAAAAAAAAAAGTTTAAAAAAAGTGAACAAAAAAGAATTTTACGTTTACGTTTTACGTTTTATGTTATGAAAAATGCACAAAAATACGATTTTTTAATGAAATACAATAAATTTTTATATGAAATACATCTTTTCCAAAACATATTTTACTCTAAAACTGCAAGAAAATCACAGCCATAAATCTAAACATGTCGTGTTCCAAATTTGAGGTTGATATCTCAAAAAATGAGCTTTCAGTCAGATTTTGTTTGGATGCAGTACCAAACGCTTCCACTAGATGAAATTTGTCTCGCATTCAAGTGTGACTTTTTTTTCTGGACTGTTTAACCTTTTCGAATAATTTTTCGGTCAAAAATGACTGAAGGGCACCAGAGGGTTAAAGGGTTAGATCATTCTGTCATCATTTACTCACCCTCGTGTCGGTCCAATCTTCTGCGCCTGCTTTAAAAGAGAATATTTTGAAGAATGTTGGTAACCAAGCAGTTTCAGTTTGGTTTAGTAACCAACATTCATCAAACTATCTTCTTTTGTTCATCAGAAACAGGTTTGGAACGACATTAGTGAGAGTAAATGATGACATGAATAAAAGATCATTTTAAAGCAGGATGTTTTTTCGTTCATCGTTCTGAAAGTGACTCCACGCACTACATCTGATGTTGCAGATAATATGACAGTTATCATTCTTGATGTAAACGGACTTTTACTCGCTGGAAAAGCGGCTTGTACCTTTTGTAGATTTTGAAGTGGTGAATCTGTTCACAGATGCATTTGAGGTAGCGCTGTTTGGGCAGTCGAGAGAGAAGCGTCTTCACGCTGATGTTGAACTGCTCCTCGCCGTCAAACTGAGGAAGAAAACAGAGTTAAACACTGAAGGAGGACGAGTCGTATTTGATCATGATGTGTGTTAAATTCATCCAGAATCAGTCTGTGTGGTTTGAGTGCAGGGCTGTTATACTTCACTAAAACCGTAAAGACATTTTCATTACTTGAAATAAAANAAACTGAAAATTTTTAAAAACTGAAAATTTTTAAAAACTGAAAATTTTTAAAAACTGAAAATTTTTAAAAACTGAAAATTTTTAAAAACTGAAAATTTTTAAAAACTGAAAATTTTTAAAAACTGAAAATTTTTAAAAACTGAAAATTTTTAAAAACTGAAAATTTTTAAAAACTGAAAATTTTTAAAAACTGAAAATTTTTAAAAACTGAAAATTTTTAAAAACTGAAAATTGAAAAACTAAAATGTGAAAAATGTGTGAAATTTTTAAAAACTGAAATTTGAAAAATGAAAATATTAAAAACTGAAATTGAGAAACTAAACATTTTGAAAAAATTTCTGAAATTTGAAAATATGAAAAACAGAAATTTTGAAAAACTAAAAATTTTGAAAAACTGAAAAGTAAAAAACAGAAAATGTGAAAAACTAAAAATTTTGATAAGCTGAAATTTGAAAAATTGAAAAGTTGAAAAACTGACATTTTTGAAGAAAAAAAACCCCAGAAAATTTGAAAAATGAAAATATGAAAAACTGAAATTTTGAAAAACTAAATATTTTGAAAAACTGAAATTTGAAAAACTAAAAATTTGAAAAACTTTAAATATATATACAGTACAGTCCAAAAGTTTGGAACCACTAAGATTTTTAATGTTTTTAAAAGAAGTTTCGTCTGCTCACCAAGGCTACATTTATTTAATTAAAAATACAGTAAAAAACAGTAATATTGTGAAATATTATTACAATTTAAAATAACTGTGTACTATTTAAATATATTTGACAAAGTAATTTATTCCTGTGATGCAAAGCTGAATTTTCAGCATCGTTACTCCAGTCTTCAGTGTCACATGATCCTTCAGAAATCATTCTAATATGCTGATTTGCTGCTCAATAAACATTTATGATTATTTTCAATGTTGAAAACAGTTGTGTACTTTTTTTTTCAGGATTCCTTGATGAATAGAAAGTTCAAAAGAACAGCATTTATCTGAAATACAAAGCTTCTGTAGCATTATACACTACCGTTCAAAAGTTTGGGGTCAGTAAGAATTTTTATTTTTATTTTTTTGAAAAGAAATTAAAGAAATGAATACTTTTATTCAGCAAGGATGCATTAAATCAATCAAAAGTGGCAGTAAAGACATTTATAATGTTACAAAAGATTAGATTTCAG
The DNA here is from genome assembly GCA_003731715.1 of Anabarilius grahami. Lineage (NCBI taxonomy): Eukaryota > Metazoa > Chordata > Actinopteri > Cypriniformes > Xenocyprididae > Anabarilius > Anabarilius grahami. Next base: position 797,194 of record RJVU01018862.1, on the reverse strand, counting down.
ATAAACACTGTTCTTTTGAACTTTCTATTCATCAAATAATCCTGAAAAAAAATATTGTACACAAATATTTTGTACAATTGTACACATTAAATGTTTCTTGAGCAGCAGATCAGCATATTAGAATGATTTCTGAAGGATCATGTGACACTGAAGACTGGAGTAATGATGCTGAAAATTCAGCTTTGCCATCACAGGAATAAATTACTTTGTGAAATATATTCAAATAGAAAACAGTTATTTTAAATTGTAATAATATTTAATTTTTTTTACTGTATTTTTAATTAAATAAATGTAGCCTTGGTGAGCAGACGAAACTTCTTTTAAAAACATTAAAAATCTTAGTGGTTCCAAACTTTTGGACTGTACTGTACATTTTTTTTAAACTTATTTTATTTCATCTATTTGAGAAGACAACCTTCATCAATTTAATTTAGTTAAACTTGATGCATTAAAATTACTAAAACCATAAAAAAAATCATTACTTGAAATAAAATAAACATTAACTGAAATAAAATATAGTATAAAAAAGTTAACGTTTTATATAGTTTAACTTGATGCACTAAAATAACTCAAACTAGAACTGAAATATGAATTATAGTCATATATAAACAAAACCAATAACTAGTAAAAATGACAAAAACATTTTAACAACTAAAATAAAAATAAAAAAACGAATAGTTTCTCAATGACACTAAAATAACCCTGCACGAGTGTTTCTGTCACACTGCTGAACTGGTGAACAACTCAAGGTCTGCTTTAGAGTGAAATCTCCCATCATTCTCAGTGACGGCACGTTTGTTCCTCTGTAAACACGAACAGGCCGTTCTTCCCATTCCAGAGGAGAGGGTTTCCCTCATCACGAGGAAAGCCTGCGTCCTGCCAAGACAGGATCCCCCTCTTCCGCAGTTTTCCACTGGAATGCCTTCTATTTACTGAGAATAGCTCATAATAATAGCGGGCGGCACGAACCTCGAGGGACAGGAAGTTGATGAGCGTTTCCTTGGGCAGGTCGACCTGAGGAATGCGACAGGAGAGATTGTGAAGGTCACTTCTACAGACACAATGGACTCTTATCTGAAGAACAGCGCAGACGGACGTGGTACAATGTAAACACAGCATACCAGTCAACAGGAAGTGCTCAAAATGTGCGTTAACAGGGTGAGAGTGCCACCGAAGGACCATTGTTTTCATTATCAGGTCCTTTTTGAGGAATAAATTACGTCAATATGATATGAGTTGAATTACCAACACTTCAAAACAAAGAAAAATAGCTTGAATAGCTCCAAAACACTAGAATATGACATAATTTTTACTGTAACTTCCTCAATATTTCTGTCTTGTTTTCCAGCACAAACCAATGGGGTCAGAAAAATATTCTTAATTCAAAGAGAAAACAAGTTTTCATACCATATTATTGACATAAATGTGTTCCTGTTTTAAGCATAAACTCAATTTTGTTCAATTTCTAAGAAAACAAGACTTCATATATTAATTTTGCGTCTCCAGTGAATGTATCTTGATGTATTTTTACTGGAAAACAAGACAGAAATACTGAGGAAGCGCACGCAATTCGTGGAAGGCTGAATGAAGACCTTGAAGGCCCCACAGAAAGCCTGATATACAGCAAGAGCACGATTGTGTTTCTGTAGTCCATGTTGATCAGACGCCTGTAAAGCTTCTGCTTCTGTGATCTACAGTGACATCTGAACCCTGACTCAGGGTTAATAACAGAGAGCAACACCAAACCACTATATTCCCACATGACCACTAATTAACTAAATATGCAAACGATGTAAAAGCGTTCCCCTCCTTTTGCTGTTTACGCTTCACATGGAGAGTCTAGCGTGTGTGTGTGTGTGTGTGTGTACAATGTAATGCAATGTAAGTCGCTTTAGATAAAAGCATCAGACAAATGCATCAGTGTAAACGTGTTGATCTGAAAGCAGGAAATGACATCATGTACTTACAGCCAACACTTCGATGTCGCTGCTCTTGTTCTGTAAATTGCTGCTCAGATTCTGCAGTCGCGTCTGAATCTGAAAGACAGAATCAGATCGTGTTCATAACGCACAGAAAACAGACGTTTCATCGTATATACCGAACATTTCTGATTATTATCAGTGTTGAAAACAGTTGAGCTGCTGGAAACATTTGATTTTTCAGGATTATTTGATGAATAGAAAGATTATTTATTTGAAATATAGAAACTATTTGCTGAACTGCTCCTCGCCGTCAAACTGAGGAAGAAAAGGAGGACGAGTCGTATTTGATCATGATGTGTGTTAAATTCATCCAGAATCAGTCTGTGTGGTTTGAGTGCAGGGCCGTTATACTTCACTAAAACCGTAAAGACATTTTCATTACTTGAAATAAAATAAAATATAATTTTTTAAAACTTATTTTATTTTTAGCTATTTGCAAAGGCAACGTTTAATTTCATTTAATTTAACTTGATGTATTAAAATAACTAAAACTGAAAAAACAGAATTTGAAAAACTGTACATTTTGAAAAAATGAAATGTAAAAAAATGAAAATTAAAAAAAAAAACAGAAAATTGAAAAACTAACAATTTTTGAAAAACTGAAATGTGAAAATTTTTGAAAAAACTGAAATTTGAAAAACATGAAAAACTGAAAATAAAAAAAACGGATTTTTTAAACTGATTTTATTTTAGCTATTTGCGAAGGCAACATTTATCAATTTCATTTAGTTTAAAATGAAAAAAAAAAACTGAAAATTTGAAAAACTGAAAATTTTGAAAAAAACTGAAAATTTTGTAAAAAACTGAAAATTTGAAAAAAATGAAAATTTGAAAAACATTTTTTTTGAAAAGCTGAAATTTGAAAAGCCAAAAATTGAAAAAAATGAAAATTTTGAAAAACTAAAATGTGAAAAATCATTTTATTTTTCAGGATTATTTGATGAACAGAAAGATTATTTATTTGAAATATAAAAACAATCTGAAGCAGCACAACTGTTTTCAACATTGATAACAATGTTAAATGTTTCTTGAGTATCAAATCATCATATTAGAATGATTTCTGAAGGATCATGTGACACTGAAGACTGGAGTAATGATGCTGAAAATTCAGCTTTGATAACAGGATATACATTATATTTTACCATATATTCATATAGAAAACAGCTGATTTACATTGTAATAATATTTTAATGTATTTTTGATTAAATAAATGCAGACTCTTTCAAAAGCATACTAATTATTCCACACTTTTGACCAGCAGTGTAATGAAGTTGAGCGCAGGACGGCAGGGGTTCACGTTCGCTGCCTCATCACTAGACGGGTCTGAGTCATTATTTGATGAGAAGGGCGTCACCGCTGTCCTGAGGACTCACACGCTCAATTAAACAGCAATTGAGCTGAAATGAGCACAGGACGCTTCTCATGGGGCATCACTGATTCAAGACTTTCTCCGTGTGTGATAGCTTGATGGAGTGTGAAAACGTCAAAGGGAAGTTTGTCAAAAGGCAACACTGGGATTGTGGACTAATGGGAAATTCATTAAATAAACAAGCGCGTGTGATTGTGAGGGGAACGTATATTCTCTACAGGCACGAGACGAGGAAGAAAACGTGTTTCCCATGATGTCAGATGTGAGATCACTGGCCGAAGCCTGTGCAGACCTGCGTCTCGTATCTCCGGCGGGAGCTGGCGGAGATTTTCTCAGGCGTCACGAGGTTCACGTTCATGGACATGCCGGCGTTGCTCCCGTGGGACTCGGACAGACCTGACGGACACCAAACACACGAGAAGATGAAAACATGAGGCTTCATTCAAACATCTGCTGGAGACACTGTAGACTGATTTAACGTCTATCAAGGTTTAATAACTTGCAAAACAGTCTTAAAAACCGAAATGAAGAAGAACCATGATGAGTATATTACATTTTATAATTATAACTCCTTTCTAAAGGGCAGGAAAAGTTCTGCAAGTGTACCTGAGTTTCCCTGCGATGATCCCTTTGGATTCTGGAGAGAGGCGCTCTCAGAAATCTCTCTGATGGGCAGATATGAGAGAAAAAGAGAGAAAAGCATTAGATGTTTCCTCTGGACTCCGACACATGGCTTGCTAGAGCTGGGCACTGACACAAATTTCACAAATCAATTTGATTTCGATTCACAAGCCTGCGATTTGATTCAATTAATTCAATATCGATTCATTTGGATATATATATATATTATACACTCACCTAAAGGATTATTAGGAACACCTGTTCAATTTCTCATTAATGCAATTATCTAATCAACCAATCACATGGCAGTTGCTTCAATGCATTTAGGGGTGTGGTCCTGGTCAAGACAATCTCNTCAAACACCATCAGTTTTACCAGGGAGGAACTGCTGAACATTCGGCAGTACACACCACAAAATCTTTTACCGGATTTCGATTATTCAGACGTTTTGTTTAACGTTGTAGTCGGCGCAGCGGCAGCGCTGTTAAGACGTTTCAGGAGGACGCGCAGACGGGGGAAGCGCGCCGGCGCTCTCGTGAAGCTCAGACAGCGCGGATTAAGAACGGCGCTCCCCAGCATCCATCTGGCAAATCTCCGTTCTCTTCCCAACAAAACAGACGAACTCCTTCTGCTCTCCCGGACAAAAAAGGATTTTTCAAACTCGGCTGCTCTGTGCTTCACGGAGACCTGGCTGAACGACGCCATTCCGGACAGCGCATTAAGTCTGCCGGGCTTTCAGCTGTTCAGATCAGATCGCGACGCAGAATCAACGGGGAAATCA
>RJVU01018862.1:762976-774995 GCA_003731715.1 Anabarilius grahami | reverse complement strand
ATGAATAGCATTTTAATGTTGTGAAAATTAATATTTATTAATATAATATAATATAATAATGAAAAAAATAGGCCCATATGATTAGCGTTTTAATGTTGTGAAAATTAGTATTTATTAAAATAATATAATATAATATAATATAATAATGAAACAAATAGGCCCATATGATTTGCGTTTTAATGCAGTGAAAATTAATATTTATTAATATAATATAATAATAAAAAATAGGCCCATATTAGCGTTTTAATGTTGTGAAAATTAGTATTTATTAATATAATATAATATAATAATACAAAATAGGCCCATATTAGCGTTTTAATGTTGTGAAAATTAGTATTTATTAATATAATATAATATAATAATACAAAATAGGCCCATATTAGCGTTTTAATGTTGTGAAAATTTATATTTATTAATATAATATAATACAGTTGGATTAAACCCATAAAGCCTAGTTCAGAGCTTTAGAGGCAGAATAATCCACTTTATAAGATGTTTTATGGCTTTTATGTCTTCCAGAATCCCACTTTTTATGTGAAATCATTATTCGTGCTCCAGCAGGTCAATCTGAGTGCAGAGGAAGGGGAAACACGACCCACAATGCCCGTGTGTGTCCCTCACCGTGTCGTCTGAAGATCCTGGTGACCGTCTCGTACACGTACTGCTGGAGTTTAGCTGTGGTGAAGTGAAAACTGCCCTGCAGAACAGACACAGGCAGATAAATAAGAGCACGGCGCCACCTGCTGGTGTGGACAGACTCGTGCATCTGAACAGTTTAGAGCTCACGTTTAAATCTTTTTAGAGTTCTAGATTCACACACTTCTGCTCAGTGTTTTCAGCTCTTGTACCTTGTGGATGTCGATGTCGTAGGTGAAGTCCATGACGGGCGAGATGTTCTGCGAGAAGAGCTGGTTGACCATGGTGCGGTAGGCCTTCCCGCTGACGTTGGCCATGGTGTGCTGCAGCACCTCGTGGAGCTCCGACTCCTCCATCTGCGGCGGAGGAAGAAGATCGCTCTTCAGCAGCTCCACCGCCGTCGGACGCAGCGCCGGGTCGTGATTCAACAGCCAGCTGATCACCTTCATCTGCAGGAACAGGAACTCTGGGTAATAACATGAGGGCTGATGTGACAGAGCACAAACACGGATGAGAAATGACGTTCACCTGCATCCCACTCTCTAACTCATGAAAGTCTTCAGGGAAATTAATCGGCTCCTGCAGGACAGACAGAAGGGAACGAGTGATTATGAGACATTTGAAGAAAACTGATGTTTTTTAATGTTTTTGCTGCATTTATTTGATCAAAAATACACTAAAAATAGTGAAATATTATTATAATTTAAATTATGTGTTTTCTATGTGAATATATTGTCAGGTGTAATTTATATCATGTGATCAAAGCTGAATTTTCAGCATCATTACTCCAGTCTTCAGTGTCAGAAATCATTCTAATATGATGAAAAATTCAGCTTTGATCACATGATATAAATTACATTTCACAATATATTCACAATAAAAACACATTTTAAATTACAATAATATTTCTCTATTTTTACTGTTTTTTTAATGTTTTTGCTGCATTTATTTGATCAAAAATACACTAAAAATAGTGAAATGTTATTATAATTTAAATTATATGTTTTCTATGTGAATATATTGTCAGGTGTAATTTATATCATGTGATCAAAGCTGAATTTTCAGCATCATTACTCCAGTCTTCAGTGTCAGAAATCATTCTAATATGATGAAAAATTCAGCTTTGATCACATGATATAAATTACATTTTTTACAATATATTCACAATAAAAACACATTTTAAATTACAATAATATTTCTCTATTTTTACTGTTTTTTTTATGTTTTTGCTGCATTTATTTGATCAAAAATACACTAAAAATAGTGAAATGTTATTATAATTTAAATTATATGTTTTCTATGTGAATATATTGTAAGGTGTAATTTATATCATGTGCTCAAAGCTGAATTTTCAGCATCATTACTCCAGTCTTCAGTGTCAGAAATCATTCTAATATGATGAAAAATTCAGCTTTGATCACATGATATAAATTACATTTCACAATGTATTCACAATAAAAACACATATTTTAAATTATAATAATATTTCACTATTTTTACTGTGTTTTTATGTTTTTACTGCATTTATTTGATCAAAAACACACTAAAAATAGTGAAATATTATTATAATTTAAAATATGTGTTTTCTATGTGAATATATAGTAAAGTGTAATTTATATCATGTGATCAAAGCTGAATTTTCAGCATCATTACTCCAGTCTTCAGTGTCAGAAATCATTCTAATATGATGAAAAATTCAGCTTTGATCACATGATATAAATTACATTTTTTACAATATATTCACAATGAAAACACATATCTTAAATTATAATAATATTTCACTATTTTTACTGTTTTTTTAATGTTTTTGCTGCATTTATTTGATCAAAAATACACAAAAATAGTGAAATATTATTATAATTTAAATTATGTGTTTTCTATGTGAATATATTGTAAGGTTTAATTTATATCATGTGATCAAAGCTGAATTTTCAGCATCATTACTCCAGTCTTCAGTGTCAGAAATCATTCTAATATGATGAAAAATTCAGCTTTGATCACATGATATAAATTACATTTCACAATATATTCACAATAAAAACACATTTTAAATTATAATAATATTTCTCTATTTTTACAGTTTTTTTATGTTTTTGCTGCATTTATTTGATCAAAAATACGCTAAAAATAGTGAAATATTATTATAATTTAAATTATGTGTTTTCTATGTGAATATATAGTAAAGTGTAATTTATATCATGTGATCAAAGCTGAATTTTCAGCATCATTACTCCAGTCTTCAGTGTCAGAAATCATTCTAATATGATGAAAAATTAAGCTTTGATCACATGATATAAATTACATTTCACAATGTATTCACAATAAAAACATATATTTTAAATTATAATAATATTTCACTATTTTTACTGTGTTTTTATGTTTTTACTGCATTTATTTGATCAAAAATACACTAAAAATAGTGAAATATTATTATAATTTAAAATATGTGTTTTCTATATGAATATATAGTAAAGTGTAATTTATATCATGTGATCAAAGCTGAATTTTCAGCATCATTACTCCAGTCTTCAGTGTCAGAAATCATTCTAATATGATGAAAAATTCAGCTTTGATCACATGATATAAATTACATTTCACAATATATTCACAATGAAAACACATATCTTAAATTATAATAATATTTCACTATTTTTACTGTTTTTTTAATGTTTTTGCTGCATTTATTTGATCAAAAATACGCTAAAAATAGTGAAATATTATTATAATTTAAATTATATGTTTTCTATGTGAATATATAGTAAAGTGTAATTTATATCATGTGATCAAAGCTGAATTTTCAGCATCATTACTCCAGTCTTCAGTGTCAGAAATCATTCTAATATGATGAAAAATTAAGCTTTGATCACATGATATAAATTACATTTCACAATATATTCACAATAAAAACACATTTTAAATTGTAATAATATTTCACTATTTTTACTGTGTTTTACATCAAATAAACTGACGAGACTCACTTTCCTGAGTTGGCTGAGCACAAATATGCGTTCTGACGCGGTGGTCATGGGTCGGTAGGACATCTCGAACAGGATGATGCCCAGACTGAACAGATCCACTTTCTACAGAGACACGAACAGCATCAGTGACGGAAGACGTCTGAGTGAGTAAAACAGCAGGATCTTTAATACCTGGTTGTACGTGGCTTTAGTGTTTCCCTGAACCTCTGGACCGACGTAAAGAGCCGTGCCGACCATACCGGTCATGTTATCTGGGAAATACAAACAACAATATGATTACAGCGATGCAAAAGTCATACATTACAATATTTCCCATATATACTGAATATTACAGGGTTTGATGTTTATCAAAAATTGTGTTTTTCCTTAATGAAAACACTCAAGCAAAATAACTTCATTTATTAGAATACAAAAAGTACACTTGGTTTTTACATTTTTCTGTTTTAAACTGTATGCATGCATATATAATGACTCCAATTTAATGGTTAAATTAGATGTTAGTAATCAAAAACCACGTCTAATTAACTGAAATCATGAAACTTACACAATTTAACAATTCATGTAAAATTGAAGGAAAAAGGGCCCTATAAAATGTTTTTTTTTCCTCCAAATTCATTTTTTTCTGTTTTAATTTTTCTGGATTACGTTAAATATATATATATATATATTCATTAAAAATTTTCTGGGTTAAGTTTTTTCCATTTGAATTTCACTGGATTGTGTTTTTTATTTTTTTTATTCATTACATTTTTTCTGGATTCCATTTTTTCCATTTAAATTTTTCTGGATTACGTTTTTTTTTTTTTATTCATTTTATTTTTTTAGGTTCCATTTTTTTCATTTAAATTTTTCTGGGTTCCGTTTTTTCCGTTTTATTTTTTCTGGATTATGTCTTTTTTTTCTCGTTTAAATTTTTCTGGACTCTGATTTAATGGTTAAATTAAATGTTAGTAATAAAAAATGTCTAATTAATTGAAATCATGAAACTGATACAGTTATCAGCAATTTATTAAAAGTCCAAATTCCAATTTATTTTTCCAAAATTCTGTGTTTTGCATTTTAATTTTTTTAGATTCCATTTTAATGGTTTAATTGAATTCTCATAATCAAAAAGCAGGTCTAATTAATTGAATGCGTAAAACTTTTACACCTTAATTTATCCTTTTCTTTTAACAATAATAGGTTTTATTCTTCAGAAAAGCACTTAAAAAAATAAGGCTAAAGAAATTCTGTGTTGTGTGCTTAAATCTTTCTGGATTTATGATTTAATACAAATTTATTACAAATAAATGTTATTTATAGGCCTACTTTAAAACATATACATGTGTATATATATATATGTATGTGATGTGATCAGTGAAAACCCATCACATGGTGACATTTTACCCATCACAGCTTTCATAGCTTGTCTGTAACAAAAGTGATGGTTATCTGAAGTCAGCTAATCGAATGGCATTTTGAGAAAAACAGGTTTAAAATCGCAGACATGAAAACGCACAATCCAAACATAAATGGTTGAAATGAAAATGTAAAAATATAATTGTTTATATTTTATAATAATATATTACAAAGCATGTTTTACTCTTAAACTGCCAAAAATGTCAACGTTTCAAATTTTAGGTTGAAATGTTTAAAAAATGAGCTTTCAGTCAGATTTAGTTTGGGCGCAGTACCACACTTTTTCACTAGATGACACTCTTGCATGCCGTAGTTTATACAGGACTGGTGGGAAATCTGCATTAAAACACCTTCATTCTACATGTCATGTGGTTTATTTTGATAGGTGAACTGTGTTTGTAGTGTTAAGAGAGGGGCGAATTTTTTCAGAAGATATTTTCAGAGACGATAGACAAGATGTTATAGAATGATAATTTAATGAAAACCCAATTTTGACCAAAAAAATGACATTCGACCTGTTTTTTGACTTTACTGAAAACGTTCCATCGTGACATCCGACGGGTTTTCCCAGATCGCATCACATATATATATATACTTTTTTTTGCCATTTTGGAGAAGACGATACGAACAGAAGGGAAGGAAACACATTTGATCTTCATCACCTGTTGGATCTGGTTTGGAGACGAACCCTGAGCTGCTTTCCTCCACCTCCAGTTTACCTGCAGCCTGAAACACACATGACATCACACTGAACTGACGTGTGCCGATCAGAAAACAATACGCTCTCATGAATAATGCATGAGTGAATATGTGAAGACGGACAGCACTGTCTGAACATGCACTTGTTCAGAAAGGATCAAAACTGCTGTTTCATGTCAATCTACGGCACACATTTCATCTAATCGTCACATGACAAACACACAGTACCACATTCGCTGGGTGATCCGTCGCCAGGCCGAAGTCTCCGATCTTCACATGATCCTGAGAGTCCAGGAAGATGTTGACAGGCTTCAGGTCTCTGTGGATCATTCCCTGTGAAACATTATATTACTGTCATTTCAGGAGAGAATCACAGAATCCTGAAAATGGAATTTACTGTATAACAGATTAATAAATCAAAAGTACACTTAATGAAATCATGATCTGAACTAGTGTTTGTGAATATTAAACTGCAAAAAGATTATTTAAATATTCAGTTGATTAAATAATGTTTTATCCCTTCATTTGATTATCACTATTTTTGAAAATAAATCTGTATTAAATCATAAATTCTGAAAAATTTAATTATTCTGAAAAATGAAACATTTTTATAGAGCCCTATTATTTTAAAAANATTGTAAAAAAAAAAAAAAAAAATCAATCTATATTGTGTTTAAATGTACTTTAAAAATAAATGTTGCTGTTGTTGTTATAAATTCAATTAATTAGACATGCTTTTTGATTATTAAAATTGAATTAAACCATTAAAATGGAATCCAGAAAAATTAAAACTGAAAACACAGAATAAAAAATATTTCATACGGCCCTAAAAAAAATTAAACTTGTTAAACTTACAAAAAAATGTCTAATTAATTGAAATCATTAAACTTATACAATTTAACAATTTATTAATTACTAACATTTAATTTAACCAGAGTCCAGAAAAATGAAAACGGAATTTGGAAAAAATTAAAAACATTTCAAAGGGTCCGAAAAATTTTACCATTATTTAACTATTAAATCAGAGTCCAGAAAAATTAAAAATGAGAAAAAAACTGAATCCAAAAAAATTTAAATGGAAAAACGGAATTTGAAAAAAAAAAAAAAAACATTTTTGTTAAACTTTTAATAAATTGTTAAATTGTATAAGTTTAATTATTTCAATTAATTAGGCATATTTGATTACTAACATTTAATTTAACAATTAAATCAGGAAAAAAATTGAATCCAGAAAAATGTAAATGGAATTTGGGAAAAAAATAAAGCACGAAACATTATTTTTAAAAACACTGTTGTTAAATTGTATAAATTTCTTGATTTCGATTAATTAGATGTGCTTTTTGATTACTAACATTTAATTTAACCATTTAATGAGTTAAATGGTTAAATTAAGAGTCCAGAAAAATTAAAATGGAATTTGGGAAAAAATAAAGCGTATCTTATAGAGTCTGAAAAATAATGTTTTTGTTAAACTCTAAATAAATTGTTTTGTGATTTCAATTAATTAAACATGATTTTGATTACTAACATTAAATTGAAGTCCAGAAAAACAGAATCCAGAAAAATTAAAACCTAATCAGGAATAAATAAATAAAACACGTGTCACATTTCTCCTCAGCAGAAGTCTGATTCCCGTCAGATCCTGCTCACCTGTTCATGGATGTAGGACAGACCGTCCAGGATCTCCCGGAAGAGCCTCCAGAGGCGACTGGCGTCCTGATACAAGCCCTGATCGATGGTGTCTCTTAGAGTGCTTTTCTCACAGTACTCCATCTGAACACACAAGAGCACGATTAAACACACCTCCACTGCTGTGAAGTCACATGTGCGGGCGTCACACACCTGTATGTACAGGTAATGCGCTATCAGGAGCGGCTTCTCCGAGTCCGAGCTCTCCATGGGATCCGCAGCCTTCCTGCTGCTGGGCTCCTCCTGCGGGGAATCACATGACGTGCTTCACAAAAACACACGAGACAATATAATCATGTGACCACTGTCATGTGACTGACCTGTAGGAAGCTGTCCCTGCTGACGTCAGCGTTGTCGAAGATGACGTCGCTCTCGGAGTCGCTGTCAGGAGGGCTGCGTGTGGAGAACCAGAGTCAGAAATGAAAACAGAAGAAAACGGGAGTCCGGAGAAATTAAAACAGAATTTGGATTGAATAAAAAACATTTCAAAGGGTCTGAAAAATTTTACCATTATTGAACTATTAAATCAGAGTCCAGAAAAATGAAAAAGTTAGGAAAAAAGCAGAATCCAAAAAAATTTAAATAGAAAAATAGAATTTGAAAAAAAAAAAAAAATGTTTTCAAACTTTTAATAAATTGTTAAATTGTTTAAATATTTCAATTAATTAGGCATATTTGATTACTAACATTTAATTTAATCATTAAATCAGAGTCCAGAAAAATAAAAATAAAAAAACGGGGAAAAAATGGAATCCAGAAAAAAATAAAGCGTATTCTATAGGGCACAAAAATTTTATTTTTTGTTAAACTTTAAATAAATTGTTGTTAAATTGTATAGATTTATTGATTTTGAGTAATTACATGTGCTTTTTGATTACTAACATTTAATTTAACCATTAAATCAGAGTCCAGAAAAATTAATGAGAAAAAAACTGAATTCAGAAAAATTAAAATGGAAAAATGGAATTTGGAAAAAAAAAAAAAAAAAATTCAAACTTTTAATAAATTGTTAAATTGTATACAATTAATTATTTCAATTAATTAGGTGTATTTGATTGCTAACATTTAATTAAGCCATTAAATCAGAGTCCAGAAAAATTAAAAATGTGAAAAAAACTGAATCCCAATAAATATAAATGGAAAAATGTAATTTGGAAGAAAAAAGAGAAGAAAAAAAAATTTGTATATTTGTTAAACTTTTCATAAATTGTTAAATTGTTTAATTATTTCAATTAATTAGGAATATTTGATTACTAACATTTAATTTAACCATTAAATTAGAGTCCAGAAAAATAAAAATAAAAAACGGGGAAAAAATGGAATCCAGAAAAAAATAAAGCGTATTCTATAGGGCACAAAAATTTTATTTTTTGTTAAACTTTAAATAAATTGTTGTTAAATTGTATAGATTTCTTGATTTTGATTAATTACATGTGCTTTTTGATTACTAACATTTAATTTAACCATTAAATCAGAGTCCAGAAAAATTAATGAGAAAAAAACTGAATTCAGAAAAATTTAAATGGAAAAAAAATAAAACGGATTCCATAGGGTCCTAAAAATTTATTTTTTGTCCAACTTTTAATAAATTGTTAAATTGAATAAGTTTAATGATTTCAATTAATTTGACATTTTATTTTTTTATTACTAACATTTAATTTAACCATTTAATCAGAGTCCAGAGAAATTAAAACATTTAGAAAAAAAGCAGAATCCAAAACTTTTTAAATGGAAAAACGGAATTTGGAAAAAAAAAAAAATGTGTTAAACTTTTAATAAATTGTTAAATTGTGTAAGTTTAATTACTTCAATTAATTAGGCATTTTATTTTTTATTGCTAACATTTAATATAAATGTAAATGACATCAGAAGATGATGTCACAAAACACATGATACATGATTGGACGGCGGGAATCTCACAGGAAGGAGAGACAGAACACATCCTCCTCTTCATCGTCCTCCTCGTCGTCCGCGGAGTCGCACTTGGCGCTGGTGGATCTCTCCAGAGAGGTGCTCCACTCCACTGAGCTGGCGAGGGCGGGCGGCGGCGCGTCCTCCTCGATGTTGTCCGTCAGGCCCAGCTCGTTGCGGCGTGACGGAGCCGCGGGTCGGCAGTGTCTCTCGGGGCTGCTGAACGTCTCGGAGCTGTCGCTGGTCAGCGCTCCGGTCGAAGGCGTCTCGTGCCGCTCGATCCAGGCGTTGTAGTAACGCACGATGTTCTCGTGGTTGAGGCGCGACAGCAGCGTGACCTCACCTTTGATCCGCCGGAACTGCTTACTGGCCGGATTCACCTGGATCCGCTTGACCGCGTAATAACAACCATCCAGCTTATTCTGGACCTGGAGGAGAAAAACACAAAGAGAAGCATTCATACATGCAGAAACACTACATATTTTAATGGTCCCTTAAAGTGTTAGTTCACCCAGAAATGAAAATAATGTCATGTATTACTCACCCTCATGTCGTTCCACACCCGTAAGACCTTCGTTCATCTTCAGAACACAAATTAAGATATTTTTGATGAAATCCGATGGCTCAGTGAGGCCTGAGCAATGACATTTCCTCTCTCCAGATCCATTAATGCACTAAAAACATATTTAAATCGGTTCATGTGAGTACAGTGGTTCAATATTAATATTATAAAGCCACGAGAATATTTTTGGTGCGCCAAAAAAACAAAATAACGACTTATATAGTGATGGCCGATTTCAAAACACTGCTTCAGGAAGCTTCGGAGCGTTATGAATCAGCGTGTCGAATCATGATTCGGATCGCGTGTCAAACTGCTGAAATCACGTGACTTTAGCGCTCCGAACCGCTGATTCGACACGCTGATTCATAACGCTCCGAAGCTTCCTGAAGCAGTGTTTTGAAATCGGCCATCACTATATAAGTCGTTATTTTGTTTTTTTGGCGCACCAAAAATATTCTCGTGGCTTTATAATATTAATATTGAACCACTGTACTCACATGAACTGATTTAAATATGTTTTTAGTACATTAATGGATCTTGAGAGAGGAAATGTCATTGCTCAGGCCTCACTGAGCCATCGGATTTCATCAAAAATATCTTAATTTGTGTTCTGAAGATGAACGAAGGTCTTACGGGTGTGGAACGGCATGAGGGTGAGTAATAAATGACATTATTTTCATTTTTGGGTGAACTAACCCTTTAATTGTACCGACGATTTAGTCCCTCAGGGCCAGATTGACCCCAAACTTTTACAGAGCGATTGCACAAGGAAATATAAATTTTTTAATATGATAAACTATATATCATTTTTTTCATTTACTTCTGTATTTTTGTGGATATTTTGTATTTTTTTACCTATTTACTGCACAAATACTTAACCATGTCATAAATTGGCTTATGAAAAATTTATTTTTAATGAATACAATCACTTTAATGATGAACTTAATTAAATCTAAATTGTATTTGGACATTGCTCTATGTGTTAGGGATAGAATACTGCCATCTAGAGGTTTGTGGAAAAACTTTAGGAATTATAGTTAGAGAAAAAAAAGTGCAATGACCACAATTATCCAGTAGAGGTCAATAGAGACTGTGTGTGTTTGTGTTTATATGTGTGTGTGTGTGAGATAGAAAGTTCGTTCCACTTTGTGTTTATGGTCAAGGATCAGACCTTTATTTATACGTAGAACATTTCAGATTCATTCTGGATTTTTTTTTNTGTTTTGTTTTTTTTTTTTTTTTTTTTGACAAATGAAATGAAAAAAAAAGTACATTTTTTAACATTCCCATTCATTTTCAATGTGGGGTCAATCTGACCCCGAAGGATTAAATCTGTGATTTTTATTTTTTTACACACCTTTAGAACAACCAAATCAAGCCCAGATTTTTAGTGCATGTTTAGAATGATTATTCAGGAGGATTCTCAGAGTCTCACGCCCCTGAGATGAAGGGAACACCTTTTAAAAACGAAGGAAACTGTCAGCGGGGTCAGATTGAGGGTTAATACCTTAATGACGGCCCCGAACGCCCCCTTCCCCAGCAGCTGCAGCTCGGAGAACTCGTTGTAGTAGCGCGAGAACTGCTTCTGCACCTCCGTACTGAAGGGGGCGCTGAGGAGGTGACTGCGCGGGACGACCGTGGAGGCGAAATCAACGCCCGTGTCTGAGGAACACAAACACTCTTGTTATAATAAATGCTGATTTATGTGACAGGACAAACTCTGAGACTGTGCGTCACCCTCTGGACTGGACTCCGGACACACCGCCACAGGCCTGGGAGACGGAGGACGCAGGAACGGATGATCCAGGAGCTGGTGAGTGTGCCAGCGGTCAGCGTCATTCAGACACACACACCTGCAGAAACAATCAAACCGATTATAAGAAATTAATGCAAACATAAATATTGTTGTAATTTTACAGTTGTAATGTAAAATAATGATAATTATTATTTAATAGTTTTCTTAAATACTCAGTTTTTTTACAGTGAAATATGAGAAGAGTAATATTTATTTTTATTTAACATTATTATTAATATTATATGTCTATATTAATATATAATCACCCATTTCTGGCCCTACAAACAAGCACAGCAAATCTGGATTTATTTTTTTAATCACAATTTTTAACAGAAAAAAAATAAATTGTGC
>RJVU01018862.1:721402-736280 GCA_003731715.1 Anabarilius grahami | reverse complement strand
GATAGATAGATAGATAGATAGATAGATAGATAGATAGATAGATAGAACGATAGATAGATAGATAGACAGATAGATAGATAGATAGATAGATAGAACGATAGATAGATAGATAGAACAATAGATGATAGATAGAGAGAACGATAGAATGATAGATAGATAGAATGATAGATAGAACGATAGAATGATAGATAGATAGATAGAACGATAGAATGATAGATAGATAGATAGAATGATAGATAGATAGATGGATAGATAGATAGATAGATAGATAGATAGATAGATAGATAGATAGATAGATAGATAGATAGATAGATAGATAGATAGAACGATAGAACGATAGATAGATAGATAGATAGATAGATAGATAGATAGATAGATAGATAGATAGATAGATAGATAGTCTTAGGTCTTGTCTTATTTTCTCTCTATCTTCTTCCTTTAGCCAAAATCTTTCATAAGCATCAGATTTTCTATGATCTTCATGCAGACGATGTACAGCTTTATCACATGTCTCATATTTCCTCCAGTTAAATGACTCTGAGACGGAAGTGTTGGTTTTGGACGGCCTGAAGGCGCTCACATCCTCTCAGAATCTCCGACGGGAATCTGGCCGTCATTTTTGACCGGGTTCTTAAATTTGAAAAACAAATGAATTCAGTCTTGTTTATCTCACCTTCAGCTGGTCCAGAATGCTGCGGACTTTAACTGGAAAGGGAAATTATCACTCCTGTTTTGATTGGCTTCCTATTGAGTTTAGAATTCATTTTAAGGTTCTGTTGTTTGTGTATTAATTTTAAGTATTTAAGTATTTTAAGTTCAATTTAAGTATTCAAATTTTAGATGTTTACTAAGATCCTTCTATTATCTATTGAATCCCACAATAATATTTAAAATTGTCACTACCGAAACATGTGGTGACGTTTTGGTTGTTTTTTGAGTGTTAAAATTATTTTTTTCTGTGCACAACTGCCTCAAAAGTATCTAAAATTGTCACTACGGAAACTTCACCACATGTTTCGGTAGTGACATCATTGTTCTGGTAGTGACAAAATGGAACATATAATCATTTATTTGGGGGAAATAAACAAAAGTTTAGTGCAGTTATGCAAATCATTAGAATGTTTTATTATGTGAATCATTAATATGCGAGTTAAACCGTGTCATGTGATGTGGTCACTACCAACACATCACTGTCACGACCGAAACATGGGATGTTTTGTCAAAAATAATTATTATAGTGTTTGATTCAATGTTTACGAATCCTTCACTTTGAAATCAGTTAAACTTTATGACTTTTACAAAGAAAGATCGGATTCAAAATCTCATAAATTACACTTGAAATATTGTTAAAATTGTAACTGTTATTGATTTACCTGTGAAAACTGTTTTTAAAAAATAGCAAAAAATATATTTAGAAGGTAAACGTAAACAAAATCTTAACAGGTCAATGTGACCCTTCTTATTAAATTATTTATGATTGTGTTTCGGTAGTGACAGATTTGGGGAGATTAAAAATATTTCAAAAATTTCTGAAAATACAATATGAGAATTAACTGTATAATTACTAGAAAATGGATATTATACAATTTGCATACATACAAAATGTATGGAAAAAGACAAATGTTTTCAAAATGTGTTTTTTATTGTTGGGTAAATTTGTATTTCGTTTTTAATCTGTTTTATGTTTGTATTTTATTTTACTTTGGTCGTTATTAAATGTGCTATATAAACCAATAAAAATAAAATAAACTGATTTGTGAATGTAAATTCCTCTCTGAATGTCTGAATTTCCACACTAGTTCTATTTCAGTTCTAGTAGAGTTAATGACATGGACGAGTTTGGAAATGTGTTTTAGAAAGTTGATTTGCGACTCCCAGACGTCCATATGTTGCCATAGTAAGGGAGAATTTCCTAATGGGGCGCTGAGGATCAGGATCTTATGAATCACACCAATGGGAGGTCCGGTCACAGACGCTCGGCCGGCCTCACGTTCATAACACCTGATGAGAACCATGACCCTAAAAGGAGAGGGCTGAGCCAATCAGGACGCAGCTACTACTACAGCCCAGCCAATCGGGGCGCTGCTAAGGGAGAGAGGGCCAGGCTGCTGTTACCCCTCAGCTGTTAACCACATTTAGGGTTCGAGCCCACACATGCCAGCACCCATTGACATATACAGTATTCATCCTGGAGAGAGCGAGGAGCCTCTAAGATGTTGCTAAAACGAGAGACCCTAGTTACGGTTGGTTGACATCTTTAGGCAGCCTGTGTTCGAAAAAGGCTGAATAATCACAATTATATCAAGAGACTGCTGACTATAGACGCGAGCTGTTTCCACACAAAATTTGCATAAAAATATTTAAACATTATCCCTCACAAATGCATAAACAAAAGTTTAAAACTAAATCCCACCCTGCTTTTATCCAATAAAGAAAGTGAATCGACTTAAATATACAAGTATAAAAGCATAAAGCATGCCATAGTAAAATAACAAAACATGCACATCACACGTTTTTATTTAATATATGCATATGCAAATATTGCATTGCAAACATGTCAAATAATAATCCAATATCTGACATGTGAAGTCCACGTTTAAGACGCAGATGATTGGCACTCAGCCCGCTATTTCTAAGGAAGCCTTTCTTAATTTTAGGGAGGCCCGATCCACCCGGGGGGGATCAGATTCATGGGTGGAGGAGAGGGTTATTTTCTCTTTTTTTATTTTTTCTCGGCTGCACTTATTTGGGCTTGTGTGAACCCGACGCTCCGCCCCGGCCCCCAGGAGCCGCTCTTATTTAAAGGGGCTCCTCACCTTGTCTCTCTGTCCCAGTGGAAGCATCAGTCTTGTGATAACAACTTGGTGAGTCCTGCGAGAAGCTACTGCATCTGATATTTCTTTAGATCTTTCTTGTACTTGTTAGACTCTGTGAACGGAGAACAGCTTGACGATAATCTTAAGATTCTTAGCTTCTTCTTTTGACTTGATAGTATTTTATTCATGCAATACTGAAGCATCACAGCGCATGAATGGAGCTCGGCAGGTGACGGCGACAGCTGCGAAAGTGAGAGGACTTCTCTTAAACGAGTCGAGCCCTAAATAGAGCGCCTGTCCTGCAGTTAAACTCTAGCCTTTCTTTGGCATTACTGAAAGTCTTGAGCAGATATGATTTCACTAACCCTTTCGGGGGCAGGAGAGACGAAGCACATGTCGCTGGTAGATTCAGACGAGTTTCATTAATATTTAACAATTGTAGTTGGGCATGTACGTTGAGAAGATTTATACAAGTATACTAAGAATATAGTGTAGGACATCATGGTACTTGTATGTTTGTTGGCTCTGTCCCTGACGGTGTGACGCTTCCTTCACAGACCAACCAGAAAACCAACCATGTGCGACGACGAAGAGACTACCGCCCTTGTGTGCGACAACGGCTCTGGCTTGGTCAAGGCTGGATTTGCCGGAGATGACGCTCCCCGTGCTGTCTTCCCCTCCATTGTTGGAAGGCCCCGTCACCAGGTGCGAACACATCTGCAAAACAATACAGGGGAAATCCTCTCCTGTACACGAACTGTGGTGTTTTAATTAATACAGTCCAGTTAAGGCAAGACACCACAGATATCATCACACTTCACAGGCTGATTGATGAACTGCAAACATAGTTTTTTGAAATGCTGTTTAAATATGCAAATGATTGCATTGTCTAATTTAAATATGCATTTTTGAATTAAATATGCATTTTCAAATGCATTCTTTTATATATACCAATTTGCATAAATTCCCAATTACATTAATTGCAAAACATTTTTTGCATTTGTTGCAAGTTTTTTGAAGTGCTGTTTAAATATGCAGATGATTGCATTGTCTAAGTAAATATGCATTTTCAAATGCATTCTCTTATATCTTCCAATTTGCTTAAATTCCCAATTACATTAATTGCAAAAAACAATTTCGCATTTTTGCAAAAATCTTTTAAATGTTTAAATATGCAAATGATTGCTTTATCTAATTAAATATGCATTGCCAAATAGATTCTTATATATACCAATTTGCATAAATTCCCAATTATATTAAGAATTGCAAACATTTTTTTAAATTTTTTGCAAGTTTTTTTAAATGCTGTTTAAATATGAAAATGATTGCTTTATCTAAATAAATACGCATTGCCAAATAGATTCTCTTATGTATACCAATTTGCATAAATTCCGAAATATTTACATTAAGAATTGCAAACTTTTTTATGCATATTTGCTAATTTTTTGAAACGCTGTTTAGATATGCACATGATTGCATTGTCTAATTAAATACGCATTTTCAAATGCATTACCTAATTAAATATGCATTGCTAAATGCATTCTCTGATATATACCAATTTGCATAAATTCCCTATTTTTTGTTGGATTTTGTTGACATATTAGAGTTAAAGTTCTGGATTTCTCTTTTCATCACTCCATGGATTAGAAAATAATACATTTTCACCATGTTTTTAGGTGTAAAATGTATAAATCAGGCGAATAAGAGAATAATCAGAATATAGATATGATTAAAAGTGTAAAGTTTGGTGTGTGTAAAGCTGCTGAAGTGGAGATTTCTGACGCCTTAAAGAGATTGAAATCTACAGACGCAAATAAAACGAACACTCGCTTTCTTTCCACTAGTTATGAAAAGCCAAATCGCTCTCAAAACTGACCAGTGCGTGAAAAAGCACCGTTTTTGCCTGTAGTGTCCGTTTATTATCCTCATATCTGTGCTCACTAAGCCCGCGTCTCTCTCCCTCAGGGTGTGATGGTCGGTATGGGTCAGAAGGACAGCTACGTAGGTGATGAGGCTCAGAGCAAGAGAGGTATCTTGACCCTGAAGTACCCCATTGAGCACGGCATCATCACTAACTGGGACGACATGGAGAAGGTGCGAATTCACAGTAACATTCATATAGTAATCAAATGCATTAGAGCAGTGTGATTAACATGACTGTTCTCTTCAGATCTGGCACCACACCTTCTACAATGAGCTGCGTGTGGCACCCGAGGAGCACCCAACCCTGCTCACCGAGGCCCCTCTCAACCCCAAGGCCAACAGGGAGAAGATGACTCAGGTACTGATGAAGTCTTCTTCACACACGAGAGTCTCGTTCTCCCTCACAGAGCTCATAACAACTTCTGTCTTTGCTCTTGCAGATCATGTTTGAGACCTTCAACGTCCCTGCCATGTATGTGGCCATCCAGGCTGTGCTGTCCCTGTACGCCTCCGGCCGTACCACCGGTTAGTCATTATGACCAACACTCTTAAACAACACAAGATAAGCCGACCGCTGCTGTTCTACTAATGAGCGAAATCAGTATCACGCACACTCTCTGAGTAAAAAGCTACAAAAGCTGTAACTAGGGCGGTAACCTTTCAAAAGGTACCATATTTACCCCTAAAAAGGTGCATATTAGTATCGTAAAGGTACATATTAATACCAAAAAGCACATATTAATGCCTAAATGGTACATATTAGTACCTTTTGAAAGGGTATCGCCCCAGTGACAGATTTTGTACCGTCTAAAAAAATCCTGTATTTCTTGAATCCAGTAGAATCTAATTTGATTCTTAAACTCGATTGGATTGTTTCGCATTGGAATAATGTCTTGCTTTAAGAGTTAAAATCTGATTTAATTAATACATTTTTGTAATCAGTTAATTGTTATTACTGTAGGAACTGTGTTGGAATCACATCAGAAGATTCCCATTGGTGTTACTTTATTACTTTTGCTGATTTATTTATTGTAGTAATTTTGTTGTGCGTTTAGTCATATTTTTAAAAATATGTCTCTATATTTTTTTTAAAAGATTTTTTAGTTAGTTTAGTACTTCGAGTTGACAACTAGCTGAAATAAAATACTTTTTAAAATATTTCAAGAAACAATTATTATTTTTTTTTTTTACAGTTTTTTCGTTTTAGTTAACAATAACAACACTGATTCTCATTAGGATCGTTTCCAAATTATGATGGAAATTCCAACTGGAATCCTGTATATATTTCTTAGCATTTCCTTTAGATTGTTTATTTATTTATTTATTTTTGACTAGGGCTTATTTATCAAACAATCCAAGCTAGCGAAAATATGTTCTAAGAACGTTTCGCTAACGTTCACATGAAAACGTTATTTCTGAACGTTTCAACACGATAAAAACGTTCTGTGTTTTAAAAACGTTATTTCTTGGTTATGCGAACGTTAGGGAAACGTTCCATTTGATCATCCTTCACACATTATGTGAACGTTACTTAACGTTTAAATACGTTAGAACGTCCAACTAAAACATTTCAGAAAAAAAACACTCCATGAACGATGTATAAATATTATTATAATATTATTTATTATTTGAATAGGGCTGTATAATTTATCAAACAATCCAAGCAAGCGAAAATATGTTCAAAAAACGTTTCGCTAACGTTCACACGAAAACGTTACTTCTTAACGTTTCTATACATTAAAAACATTCAGTGTTTTAAAAACGTTATTTCTGAACGTTTCTATACGTTAAAAACGTTCAGTGTTTTAAAAACGTTATTTCTTGGTTATGCGAACGTTAGGAAAACGTTCCATTTTATCATCCTTCACACATTATGTGAACGTTACTTAATGTTTAAATACGTTAGAACGTCCAAATAAAATATTTCGGGGGAAAAAACACTCCATGAACGATGTATAAATATTATTATAATATTATTTATTTTTGAATAGGACTGTATAATTGATCAAACAATCCAATCTAGCGAAAATATATTCAAAGAACGTTTCGCTAACGTTCACATGAAAACGTTATTTCTGAACGTTTCAACACGTTAAAAACATTCAGTGTTTTAAAAACGTTATTTCTTGGTTATGCGAACGTTAGGGAAACGTTCCATTTGATCATCCTTCACACATTATGTGAATGTTACTTAACGTTTAAATACGTTAGAACGTCAAAATAAAACATTTCAGGAAAAAAAACACTCCATGAACGATCACGTTTTGAGAACATTTGGGTGTTTAATGAGCGTTGAAAAGACGCTCTCTCGGCATGGTTGAAAAATAGTTCCAAAATTAAACGTATCTGAATGAATTTTTAGGAAATGTTATTTTTGTTGTTTGCTGGGTTATTAAACACCAGATACCTCTGTAGGAACGTTTGCTCATAACTTTGCCCTGTCATCATAAAACTGTCTGCATTGTGTAAGATTAGCGGAACGCTCCGGCTGACAGGTGTGAACGATCCATCTGTTGTCACGAATATATCGCTAATTTACGGTCTGCTGCCCTCTGCAGGTATCGTGCTGGACGCTGGTGACGGTGTGACCCACAACGTCCCAGTCTATGAGGGTTATGCTCTGCCCCACGCCATCATGCGTCTGGATCTGGCCGGTCGCGATCTGACTGACTATCTCATGAAGATCCTGACTGAGAGAGGCTACTCTTTCGTTACAACCGGTGAGTGCCGGTAAACTTTCAGCAGACTTTGTATCCAAGAGTCCTGAAGTAACATAACTCTCCTCTCCGCAGCTGAGCGTGAGATCGTGCGCGACATCAAGGAGAAGCTCTGCTATGTGGCTCTGGACTTCGAGAACGAGATGGCCACCGCCGCCTCCTCCTCCTCCCTGGAGAAGAGCTACGAGTTGCCCGACGGTCAGGTGATCACCATCGGTAACGAGCGTTTCCGCTGCCCCGAGACCCTCTTCCAGCCTTCCTTCATTGGTGCGTTTCATCCGGATGCTCTTCACTTCATTCTTCCAGTTGTGTTGTGATTGAAAACTCAACTTTTCCTCTCTCTCATCAGGTATGGAGTCTGCTGGTATCCATGAGACCGCCTATAACAGCATCATGAAGTGCGACATTGACATCCGTAAGGATCTGTACGCCAACAACGTCTTGTCCGGCGGTACCACCATGTACCCTGGTATTGCTGACCGTATGCAGAAGGAGATCACTGCTCTGGCCCCCAGCACCATGAAGATCAAGGTGAGCGAAACATATAAAGCTTAACCTTCAATCGATTCTGATTCAAATTGTGTAGAAAAAACAAGTTGTGAAACTTTACAATTAATGAATTAACTTTAACTACACACTGAGTTAAGTTAGGTTGAAAATGGACAGGGATTTGGGTTGTTTTAACCCAGCAGTTGTGTTAAACTCGCTTAAAATGAACCCAAAACAGTTTGAAAAATACGATTTATTAATATGTTTAATAAGTAATAATGTGTTGAATACCGCTCGCAGTTGTGTTAAACTCGCTTAAAATGAACCCAAAACAGTTTGGAAAATACGATTTATTAATATTTTTAATAATTAATAATGTGTTGAATACCGCTCGCATTTGTGTTAAACTCGCTTAAAATGAACCCAAAACAGTTTGGAAAATACGATTTATTAATATGTTTAATAATAATATGTTAAATACCGCTCGCTTAAAAGGAACCCAAAACAGTTTGGAAAATACAATTTATTAATATGTTTAATAAATAATAATGTGTTGAATACCGCTCGCAGTTGTGTTAAACTCGCTTAAAATGAACCCAAAACAGTTTGGAAAATACAATTTATTAATATGTTTAATAAATAATAATGTGTTGAATAACGCTCGCAGTTGAGTTAAACTCGCTTAAAATGAACCCAAAACAGTTTGGAAAATACGATTTATTCATATGTTTAATAAGTAATAATGTGTTGAATACCGCTCGCAGTTGTGTTAAACTCGCTTAAAATGAACCCAAAACAGTTTGGAAAATACGATTTATTAATATTTTTAATAAATAATAATTAAATAATAAACATTATTAAATTATGTTCACCTTTTGATTATTACTATTGCCTCTAGTAATTATGTGTCTGATTTTTTAAATTTCTAAACTTTTTGTGTTTTTAAGCCAGCCATATAGTAATTTTTAAACAATAGATGAGTTAAATAAAGCTACCCAGTAGGTTGGGTCAAATATTTAACACAACCGCTGGGTTTGTGAAGCCGCCAATGTCCTAAAATGGCGCCGACATCTTGTGCTGATTCGCGCGCTTTCAAGGCTTTTCCCGCCCACACTCCCGCAGAATCGTGAGAAAACTCATTATGTCGATGTTAAAAAATAACGAGTTGTGGAAATGTAGAAATTAAAGTTAAAACTCCAAACTCCTCCCGAAAAAAAAGCGTTATTCTTCTTCTTTTGAGGTTTATTGGCGGTTAAAAAAAAAAAAGTCAGTCGGTCAGTGAATGCTTCCCTCAGAGGAGCTGTCAATCATGACGCCACACCCCCGTTTTTATAGCATCAAATAACGATCTAAAACCAAACTTATTTCAATAAACGAACACTTGAACTAACATCAGCATGATAAAAACTACATCATATATATCTGAAGTGTAATTTAAATGTTTAGTTTGTCTCACATACCATTAATTTACATGGAGAGGGCGGGGTTTATGAGCTATTCTGGGACCAACCACCTGGGGGCGATCGAGACGCTTTGACTTCACTTTTCAAGACTTGTGCTTATGTTTGTGCATATTTGGGTTGTTTTTAACCCAGCATTTTGAAATAACATGTTTCTCCATCCCCTCTAGATCATTGCTCCTCCCGAGCGTAAGTACTCCGTCTGGATCGGTGGCTCCATCCTGGCTTCCCTGTCCACCTTCCAGCAGATGTGGATCACCAAGCAGGAGTACGACGAGGCAGGCCCATCCATTGTCCACAGGAAGTGCTTCTAAACCAACAACAATCTCTCAGTCTCAGCCGTACATTTGTACTGTCTCTTTTACTGTATATACATGTAATGTTGTAATAAAAACAGATAACTGATAACAAACAACAGTGTATCGAGTGATCACTTGCCTGTTCTGCATTTGAGTCTGGATGCAAAAAAAAAGTGGTATTGTGATGATAAAAACATGCTATATATTGAATAATAATTACACGGTACTCAAGGGTTCTTAAAAGAATATCACAGTATATTTTCTAAGTCATTGGGTGCAATTTCTACTTTGCATTTTTCAAAATTTTCATTAAGAACAAACTTTTTTTTAAACAAACCTACAACTTGAAAGATATGTTAATCCTCCAAAAAACATATTTTCCACCTCGGGCACAAAATCTTTATTAATATTATCCTTTTTACTCAAGCATGGAAGCCACTCTTGTTCCACCCTGTCACGGACAAGAAATAGATTTTTAAAATCGAATGTTTTCCTAATAGAAAAATGTCCCTTTTTAGGAAACCATCAATAGAAAGTCTGTAATTTAATATATATTTTTTTATTTTTAGATTTTTAATCTTGAAACATGAATTTGACCTTTCAATGGCCTCATTGTTTGTACTGAAAAAATGAATTCACTTAAAAAATACAAATAAAGTTACATTTATCTGATCAGTCCACTACGGAAGAGGATTAGGGCCAAGCAATAATAAAAAAATAAAACCATCTCGAGATTAAAGTTGTTAAATTACGAGAAAAAAGTCATTAAATTACGAGAATAAAGTCATTCAATTACGAGAATAAAGTCATTAAATTACGAGAATAAACTCATTAAATTACGAGAACAAACTCGTTAAATTTCGAGAAAAAAGTTGAGATAAAATGTTGAGAATAAAGTCATTAAATTACGAGAAAAAACTCGTTAAATTACGAGAATAAATTCGTTAAATTACGAGAATAAACTCGTTAAATTTCGAGAAAAAAGTCGAGATAAAATGTTGAGAATAAACATTAAATTAACGAATTTATTCTCGTAATTTAACGACTTTTTTCTCGAAATTTAACGAGTTTTTTCTCGTATTTTAATGAGTTTATTCTCAACATTTTATCTCGACTTTTTTCTCGTAATTTAACGACTTTTTTCTCGTAATTTAATGAGTTTTTTCTCCTATTTTAATGACTTTATTCTCAACATTTTATCTCGACTTTTTTCTCGAAATTTAACGACTTTTTTCTCGAAATTTAAGAACTTTAATCTCGAGATGGTTTTATTTTTTTTATTATTGCTTGGCCCTAATCCTCTTCCGTAGTCCACACAACAAGAACATCATTCAACATTAATTTATGTAATATTTCATTTTCTTTACATAAACCTTTAACAAAATGACCCTGTGACGGGGTGGTAACTGATGTGACGGGGTGGACGAAGTGTTTCTCTATATGATCTGCTGGTTTTAAACTTTAAAAACTGGGGTCACACGTGACGGGGTGGTAAATTTCATCCCATCTCCCATGCGGTCAAGTTTCTCAACTAGCATACATGCATTCAATCTAAAATATAATTATCTTTGTATTAATAATGTAAAAAAATGAATTAAAAACAGTTTGTCTATCTATTTTGCATGACGGGGTGGTAAGTTTGAGCTTGACGGACCCTGCCTAACATGAAAAAGCAACAAACAAACAATGTAAAAAAAATTGTACATAGTTGCCTGCTGTTGTGGCTATAAGGCTCAAATGATGTCACTTAGGCTTTGTGATGTCATTTAAAGGAGCAGAGCATTATTTATAGATAAAACAAGTTAGTGTGACGGAAACTGAGGGACGCGCACAAATCATAAAATATTTACAAAAAAAAAGGTTTATTGTGAATAAATATATTTTGTGTAAACAGGGACACACATATAATCCTGAAAATAGTATATGTTTGAAAAAATATATAATATATTTGGTGATATTTTAGATGCAAGTGTCATGTTGGTTAACACGGACATGTGAAATTGGCTATGTAATTATGAAAAATTATTAAAAATAGTATGCTAAGCTTCAAAAAAACCATTTGATCATATATTATGTCAAAAAGAACACTTGAATTAATAACTTTAAGCTTTGGAAACAGACTTTGGGACATTTTTTGTGCCTTATGCATCTGATCAAATGTTGCGGACCCAAATGGCACCCGTTTCGTAGAATGACTCGTCTATTATGTGCAAAAAATCAGATGAGCCCAAAATATGATCTTAACGCGTTTAATAACACGTTAAGCCTTTTTCTCCCATAGAAAACTGTTATAAGAAAAGGCTTAACGTGTTATAAAACGCGTTTTGGGCACATCTGATTTTTTTGCATTTTAGATTTTCCCCAAAAATGCAAAAAGCAGTACTATGGTACATATGCAAATTTTAAATATATATTTTTAATCTCCATTTCCTCTGAAAACTATGCACTGATATATGGGCAATTATCTAGCATTAGTACCGACTTGTTTTGCAAAGCTTCCGTGTCATATAATGTTGCACTGTCGCTTTAAGAAGCGAGCATCTGCTGCGCCATCAATCACACCCCAGGGGGCGGGGTCACACTCACGTGACTCCTCCCAGCCCTATCAGAGTGCAGGAAACGCCTGAGTGACGTGGGCAGGGCGAAATTTGAACGTCTTTTTCCGTTGCGAAGACGAACGGAAACAAACACTGGATCTAT
Source organism: Anabarilius grahami (assembly GCA_003731715.1). Classification (NCBI taxonomy): domain Eukaryota; kingdom Metazoa; phylum Chordata; class Actinopteri; order Cypriniformes; family Xenocyprididae; genus Anabarilius; species Anabarilius grahami. Next base: position 723,876 of record RJVU01018862.1, on the reverse strand, counting down.
ATGGCGACGATTACACTTTATTTTGTTTTATAAAATGATGTTTGGTGATTTCGATCGGTTGTTTTTATTGAAACGTGTCAGGCGGAACCGCGAAGAAAAATAAGCTAACGTATTTTTCGCTTGATTTTAAACCGAAAGCAGCTTTTTAGATCATATTTCGAGTCGTTTTAAAGGTTTTTAGACATCATCATGAAGGTTCTGGAGAGAAATGTGGTTCGTCTGGCCGTCGTTCAGCATCTTCGGTCCGTTTATGGAATAAAAATTAAAAACTGGAACAAAAGCAGAAATAAACAGACTTCAGCGAACACGGTGAGTTTATAAAATGTTTGATTTTATCATATAAACACTGATTGTTTTGTCAATCTGACAATATTTATTGCGTTTCCTATCTAGACAGCAGCATTTTGCAGTTAGTTAGTTCCCGAAATGCTCTTTTATGTCACATTTATTAATAATAATAAACAGGAATACACAAATATAACATCCTAGAATGCTGTCTAGATCGTTAATTATTACTGAAATAGTTTGCAACCGAATCTTTGTGTGTTTTATTATTAAAGGTGCAATATGTAGGATTTTTGCAGCAAAATATCCAAAAACAACCTCACCTTTAATAATGTTCAATATATCAATGTTTTTCTACCTGGTCACAGTTTTTCATCTGAGAATCTATAAAGTCAAACGGTTGATCAACTTCCTGTTCACGTGGTTCACTGTAATAAAGAGATGAATCAACACATTTGACGAGAAATAATAGATATCACCATACTACCCCAGGTGATTGATTACTTTAAAAATTGCAAAAATTTTTGTATTACAATGTAATGTTTAAATATGCAAATGAGGCATTATCTAATTAAATATGCGCTAATTAGCATAAATTTCAAGAACAAAAATCAGAATTTTGGATGATGTCAGGTTCACAGCGTTTAATTTTTTGGACATATTAAATTCAAAGGTTTTTACTGAGGGAATTTTGGATATCTCTTTTTATCACTCCATAAATCAGAAAATACTTTAATTCTAATTTATTTTCCCCATTTTTTTTTTTTTTTTTAGGAATAANTATTTTTTTTTTTTTAGGAATAAAATCAGGCAATTATTATAAATCAACAAATCCCTCAGTAAAAACCTTCAGAATATAGATAGGAATAAAACTGTAAAGTTTGGAGTATGTAAGTTCTTTAAAGATATTTACTGTAATTGAAATCTATGCAAAGTGCTATAAAATACACTTAAAAGTGTATTTCGGATGTTTTCTTTTCACCAGTCTGAAAAAACACTTTATGAAAAGCCAAAAAGTGCAAAATCTCAAAATTGACAGATGCCTGGAAAAGTGTTTTTGCCTGTAGGATTTGTCTCCTTAAACAAAAAAATGTGATCCTAAGAGAAGATGGAAATGTTGCAGGAACACATGACTAGGCAATCAGATGTGATTAATTACATTAAGGGTTGATTGTGGTCTCGTGATGTTTGGCTCCTCTGGGAACTTCTTCTTCAGGTCAGCTGTGTGAAAATGACATTAAGTGAATCATGAAGGGAAATGCTGTTGATTTTCAAACACACAGAGCTTCACTTGTTCTCGTACCTGAACAGATCTTCTTGTGTCTCCAGGTGAGGGTGTTTGGGGTTGCGCTGGAAGGTCTGCCACACTGTCATGTGTTAGACTACGGAGACGTACCCTGGTGAGTCTAAACGCTTGTTTACAGATGCATTTTGATTTTTGTAATGTTTGTAAGAACTTAACGCTGGGAGCTTTGTGATAGACTTCAGTGTTGGCAAGTTTAAATCAATCAAAATTGACTAAAATCATTCCTCTGTAAAAAAAGAATATCCTGATTTATTTTGAGACACACAAAATGAAAATGTTGTCATTAATTACGTACTTTAATTACATTAATTATGAATTTTTGTTCAGAAATCACTCGGATGTCATTAAAACATCTTCATTTGTGTTTTGAAGATGAACAAAAGTCTTACAGGTTTAGATTGGAATGACGTTGGGGTGAACGATGGCTTTAAGTCTCAACGACACCATTTATCACATACTTGAAACGTCTTTTGATGCACAACACAGCATCTGCTGGTGTGAAAGGCTTTAAACGCCTTATTGATGCATATGCATGATTGATCTTCAAGGTGAATGTTCCGCTATGGATTGCACTCAAATACAGTACGGTTAAACAGTGCAGTGCGATCTATGGATTGTGGTTAGATGGTTCACCGTGTAGTGAAAGGAAACATTAAATAAGCAAAATATGAATGGAAAAACATCTGCCAAATAAAATAATTAAACAAACGATCTAAATTTTGCTGATGCTTTGGATATTTACTTTATTTTATATTTAATTTTACTATTTATTATTGTTTATTTGCTCTTTTATTTAAATTTTTCCCTATAAAATGATAGTAAAATATTTTAATTTTTTTGCCCTATTTCATTATATTTCATTATTAGTATTGTATATTTAATT
>RJVU01018862.1:695188-715523 GCA_003731715.1 Anabarilius grahami | reverse complement strand
TAGCAACCACCTAGCAACACCTTACCAACCACCCCATGTACCCTAGCAACCACATAGCAACACCCTAGCAACCACCGAGTACCCTAGCAACCGCATAGCAACACCTTAGAAACCACCCCAAGTACCCTAGCAACATCATAGCAACACCCTAGCGATCACTCAGAATACCTTAGCAACCACCCCGAGTACCCTAGCAACTGCATAGCAACACCCCAGCAGACACCCATAGTACCTTAGCAACTACATAACACCTTAGCAACCACCTTGAGTACCCTGACTCCTATCTATCTATCTAAAACAAACTGAGAACTTTATAAACTGCTTCAAACTTTCTGGACCGGCTTTTTCAAGCCGACTTAAAGTTTGTCTTGACGAATTCTTTTATCTAGTAGAGTTTGAGATGGCTTTGAGTGTGCCCACTTTCGTGCGTCATGTCTCCACTCGTTCTTGTTTTTCTCATGAAATAGTTTCTTTCGCCGCTTATGAGAATAGGTTGCCTCTACTTCAGTTTAAATGATTCCGGCTCTATCCTCAGTCGCTTGAGCAAAGCTTTGTTTGTCGTTCTGAAACCTTTGCTTGATTTAGCTCCTCGTGTGGACTCTAGAATAACGTCAAACTCTCCTTCAATAATAACTCCAGCACTTTTGAGTAACTTCAAGTGTTTCTCCCTCAGTTTTCTCCATGGCCACTCCCGTCATCATTACTCCGAACTCCAAGCGTAAACTGCCGCAGGAGTCGGCACACACTCAAGGGTTCTCCAACAAGAAGCGCAGGTCTATCAAGAAGAACCTCGGCCTGGAGCTGTTCCCTAACGCTTTGTTTGGAGGATCGTCTACGCCTGGATCAGGTGAGCTGTACTCCATGTTCATGAGTCTCGTGTGAAGTGTCTTTTGGGGGATTGCATGTTGATGGTTGGCGTGTTCTCTCAGCTCACAGTGCGGCGGGAGCTCTGGACTCGTCTCACAGCGGTTTACCGTCTTCTGTGGGCAGAAACTCTCGTCAGTCCAGCAGTTCTGCCCGGAGGAAGAGCAGACGACTGAGAGACCGCAGCGTGAGCAGGTGTGGTGATGTTCTCATCTGGATTTGTTGTGATTATTAGTTAACTAAGGGTTAGTTCACCCAAAAATGAAATTTAATTACTATCGTAATCATGTCGTTCCACACCCTTCGTTCATCTTCAGAACACAAATTAAGATATTTTTGATGAAATCAGTGAGATAATTAACACTTTCAATGCCCAGAAAGGTACTAAAGACATATTTAAATCAGTTCATGTGACTACAGTGGTTCAACCTTGATGTTATGAAGCGAATTTAACGATTTTATTCAACAATTTCTAGTGATGGGCAATTCACTGCTTCTTGAATCTTTACGAATCTTTTGTTTCGAATCAGTGGTTCGGCACTGCATCAAACTGCCAAAGTCATGTGATTTCAGTAAACGAGGATTCGTTACGTCATTAGTGTTTCGAAACATTTCGAAATTTCGGTTGTTCACCACTGGGGGGCGATTGTCTTTGATTTTTGGCACTTTATAGTGTTTTTGTTTTAATGAGGATGCAAAAGTTCTTTAAAAAGTTCTTCCACAAAATGTTTCGTTAGTTCTGTTACAAATATTCAAATTATCCCAGAAGGAGTAAAAAAAAGTTAAAATAAAAGTTTATAATTCAGATATAAACACTGATGTCTACGGAAGCGATTAAAATGAAGCTTTGCTCTTCAAATAATGATTGCACCGATTACATTATGCCACCAGGATTTTTTTCTACTGGCCCCACAATAAAAAATTAATAAAGAAAAAGAAAAGAAAATGGGCCTATAAAATAAGCCTAGTTATTGTTTTCGTTGCCTTTAAGCTACTAGATTAACTCACTTAAATTTTAAATATTGTTAGACAAGTAAACAGTAAGTAATAAAATAGTAACAAATAATCAAATTACAAGTAATAGCACAAATAAATACAACAAAACAAACATAAAAATGAAATAAACGGTGCTTTTCATATATGTTTAAACAGGAGATTTTCAGGTACAGAAATGATAATCTAGCGAATAACTATAGATTAAACTTTATTAAAGTTAATCAGTCAAGAGCAGTTTCAGATGTATAAATAGGCCTAATGTTTTGAAATGTTGAAAATATAAAATGTTAAATACTGTTATTTGAAATTATTGAAAAATGGAGACACTTTAAATGACGAAATTAAAAACGCCAGTAGGTGGAAGCGAATCACTGTAAATGAGTGAGTCATTGAGATTCAACCGATTCATTCAAACGGCTCAGAGACGCAAAACAATTCTGTGGACTTTGTTTGAAACTATTTTCGTAGGCTAAATACAGCGAAACAGGCGATTTGGTGTCTAAAATGTAAGTCACTTGATATTAAGTTCTTGTTCATTAAACTGTACGCTGAATAAAATCAATATCACTTTTGTAATTGTTGATATTTGGAGAAAAATGGCGATCTGTGTAATATTGGTTAACTATATTAAATGATATAAATACCCAAATCTTGAATTCTGGGGCATTCTAAAGGCATTTTAATAGACTAAATCGTGCATCAAATCAATGTTTTTGTGAAGTGAGGGACATACTCAGTAATTTCAGATCGTTAAATCAACAATTACGATATCATAGACGATATATATCGCACGCCCTACAGCACTGGCCCGATCGGGCAAGTGACCGTTCCGTCTACGGTCCCGAGCGTCGTTCACACTGGCCCCGGGCCATCGGGCAGTCCTTATTGTCGAGCCCTGAGGTGGCGACAAGTGACTTAAATTATGTATTTGTCATTGAAACATTGAGGATTAGTTCAAAAACACTGATTCGTCCAGTCATGAAAAGTCTTTGAGAGAGTCATTGAATCATTCATTCAAAAAGTATTTCAAATTAATTAAACATTTTTAAATAATGACAGCAATTAACAGTGCATCACATGGATCATAAGCACAGAAGCTCATGCCTGCGTCATGAATACCAATGAGGTTTCTTCTAGCTTCTGATCATTTAGATGCAAATAAAAGCCTAAATTAAATATGTTCATCATATAAAATTGTGTCTCTTCAGACTTGGATTAAACCGCTCGATAAATATGGATTTGTTTTGACACTTTTACAACCTTTTGGATCTTTTGGTTACCAACAGAGTGAACGAAACCTCTCGGGTTTCATTAAAAATGTCTTTGGAATGACATGAGGGTAATTCATTTTTGGGTGAACTGACCCTTAAAGGTGCTAAAGAGGATGTTTTGTTTTATAAATTTTTGCAATATTACTTGAAACTGTCTTTACTAACTGATAAAAGACTATTTATTAGATGCACTGAAAGGAATATTATTAATATACATCATCTGTGCACGAGGTAGGGCCTTAAAAACATCAGGCAATCGTTTACGCGATCATCGCGTAAACGATTGGCCCTCTGGCTTGTCAATCACTGCCATGACGTTCCTTGTGAGAGACGCGCGGCTGCGCGCTCCAGTAACTTTCCACACTCCACAGGCGCCGCATGCAATGTTTTTGTCAGGAGACAGGAGTAACAACTGCAGATTATGAGTTACCTGCGGTGAGTCCGACATAATGAATCCACTAAGTGTGTGCGCGGCTTTAAGTCGCGATTGTAAGGCCGATTATGAATGTAAATTGATACTTATGACTGATCGCGCTCAAACGCGTCCAGTCAGAGCCAGTTGTGTTCAGCTGCGATTACAGTCGGTGTTCAAATTCCATGTGAAAGTATATAAATCTGCTTCAGGAGCAGGAAACAATCGCTGTATGTTGAGCTCAGTCTTAGAATGTTTTAGCTAGTCGTTAAATGTGTGCCCGGCTTAATAACACAGCGAATGCCGGTGGAAAACACTCGTGTTCCAATACTCCTGCACGAGTTTTCGGGAGGCGTTCACTCGAAATGGAGGGGGGTTGTTCTTACGCATGCGCTCATTTAAAAAAATCAGTCGAAAAGATCCTCTGTACCACCTTTAACTTTATTTCACATCTAGTTTTATTGGGGTGTTAAAGGTTTTTCAGGGATCCCACTCGTCCTGGAAAACCTTGAAAATTAATGACAAACTTTCCAGTCCTGGAAAACACATGTAAAATTAGAGAAAATGTAAAATGTCCTGGAAAATCTTGTTGTTGTCCTTGAAAATATTTTTTTTTAGAAAGTTCTTCAGCTGAGAACAAAGAGTTTATCACTGGCCAAAATCAATTACTGTTAGTTGCAGAAAGTGTGATGTTCAGGAATGCCGAGTTTTGAGGTGAGAGTAGTGTTTTCAATGATGATGTTTAGTTTTGTGTTGCCACTTGCAGAAGTTAACTATAACTGCTCAAATGTGTGAAGTAAATAGTAATTGGTAAGCAGTTACCTAACTTAGTAACTTGCTAACTAATAATTTTGATGCGATATAAGGTCAGTAAGAGATTCATTGTGCAGTGTAGCCAGCTTTATTGATTATAACAGGAGTTTTCACAACAGTGCAGAACTTTGTGAGTTTGCGCTGAAGTGACTGACATCTGAAGGGATTAAAAAAGGAAAATCTGTTTATAACCCATTCGCAATTCATGCTGCTAAGTATACACACTGCAAAGTTTTGTGAAAGACTAACTTATTTAAATGCGGGATTGAATCCAAAATTATATTGATTGCCTGGTGATAACCAGCATTGGACGGGACAGAAACAATTCTAACATCAAAATAGATGTATGCATTGCGTAAATGCAGACTAGACCTGCCACATATTCTATTACGTGTTGTGGGTTTCTTTGTTGTTCATCGACTTTGACTAATGTTTTTATTTTCAAATAGTTAAACAAAACATTAAAATAGTTCCAATATTTTTTGCTATGATATGGACACTGGTAACAAGGACAATTTGTCATAATGTATGATTAAGAGCTCATATTAAAAACTGATTTTATAGTTAAGTCATGGCAATAAACCATGGAAGCTTGTTTCTGCCGCTGAATAAAAAAATAAAAAGGTAATTGCAACTTTTTAACTCAAAATTCAAAAAAATTGCAATTTCAGGCTTACATAATTGTTATATAAACTCACAATTGCTTGATATAAAGTCAGAATTGCGAAATATAAACTCACAATTGCATGTTAAAGTCAGAATTGCTTGATATAAATTTGCAATTTTTTGTTATAAAGTCAGAATTGTGTGATGTTATAAACTCGCAATTATGTTATAAAGTCAGAATTATAAATCACATAATTGTGATATAAACTCGGAATTGCGAGAAGTCAGAATAGCGAGATAAAAAGTCGCAATTAACTTTTAAAATTTTTTATTTTGTGGCGGAAACAAGCTTCTATAGTCATAATGTATGATTGAGAGCTCATTAAAAACTTATTTTATAGTTAAGTCATGGCAATAAACTGTACGCCTTTTAAAGACTTGGAGAGCAACAGGGTATGATCCTTGTCTTTTATTCCTGCCATAGTAAAATTGAAAATGTCCTGGAAAAGTCCTGGAAAATGATCGCTGAAAAAGAGTGGGAACCCTGAAAGTCTTTGAGAGAGTCATTGAATCATTCATTCAAAAAGTTTTTTTTTTTTTTTTAAAGACTTATTTCAAATTAATTAAACATTTTTAAATAGATGACAGCAATTAACAGTGCATCACATGGATCTGCGTCACGAAAACCAATGAGGTTTCTTCTAGCTTCTGATCATTTAGATGCAAATAAAAGCCTAAATTAAATATGTTCATCATATAAAATTGTGTCCCTTTAGACTTGGATTAAACCGCTCGATAAATATGGATTTGTTTTGACACTTTTACAACCTTTTGGATCTTTTGGTTACCAACGGAGGGAACGAAACCTCTCAGGTTTCATTAAAAATGACATGAGGGTAATTCATTTTTGGGTGAACTGACCCTTAACTTTATTTCACATCTAGTTTTATTGGGGTGTTAATGGTTTTTGTTTACTGATATGAGACTCGGACATGCTGACGGTATCTGCAGACATTCAAAACGACCATTTCTCATCGTGACTGGCTTCTCTTGTTGCTTTCAGAGTCGAATCGGGGAAGGCAGGCTGTTTCTCTCCCAGAGTCGCCAAGAAAGAGCCAGTGAGGAAATCTCTCCGTCTGCGCTTCAGTCTGGGCAAATCCAGCCGCGAGTCTGTAAGTTCCGAAACATCCGCCAGAGACTGAACAATCAACCGCGCTTTTCTATGCAACCGTGATTTGCATGATGCTGTCATCTAATTATGTATTAATACATATTAATGGGTAATATAGCACTTGGTTAAAGAAGTAATGTTAACAGAATCTAGGAGTTTTGTTATCATGACGATAGGTGGAAGTCTCTCGCTCCATCTAGTGGCAGTTTAATGTAGGTACATGCTGCTATTAATGATGCAGAAGATCTGAGGAGAAAATGGCAATAATAATGAAAATATATTAATGTATTCTTTAACAGTCTTAGTTTGAGGGTTTTACTCATGCATGGTTTACATTTTATGGGAAAAAAGACTGGTGAACTGGTGCAAATCAAGAAAATTACACTTGTTAACAGATTTATGACCGTCAGATAATTGATGTAATGTGATTGTTTGTTCTAATATTTGTGTTATCAATGCTTAATATTGCACATGTTGTCCAATGTTGTGACTTTAGGAGAGGAGATTATCTTTATGATTTTATATAAGAACCTGATGTTACTAAAAATGTTTTAAGAACAAACGAATATTAATACAGTTTTTATTTTTCTAATTAAAATGTATTCTTGTGGTTTTGGGTTATTCCTTGCCATTATTGACATGGTCATTATTTTATGCATGTGTTTAATGCTCAAATAAAAAAAGATGATTGACCAGAAAGGCTTTTACTATCAGTATTTTCTGTCTTCTGTCGTAACTCAACACTTAAACAATCACAAACCAAAGAGAGTAAAAAGAAGCTGCCTCTATTTCAACAGAACATCATTACACATTCACAACTGGGGCCAAAGAGGTCAGAGGTCATAGGTTGGCGCCTAGCAACACAAGAGAGCTGTACTGGTTTTCACTTCACCAAGGAGTTTAATCTGGCTGTTTTGAACAAGAGCCCCTCGAAAGGTCAGTGTTTTTGGGTTTTTATTCAATACTCCAAGCGTTTCCATCGCAGCTTTGAAAGTCAACATCAAAATTGACCCTACTCTGATCTTATGAAAGATTCATCATTCCAAAGAAGAGTCACATGATCCTTCAGAAATCATTCTGATATGATGATTTGCTGCTCAAGAAACATTTGATTATTATCAGTGTTGAAAACGTCATATTTTTGTGGAAACTGTGATGCATTATATTTTTCAGGATTCTTTGATGAATCGAAAGTTCAAAAGAACAACATTTATTTGAAATGGAATCTTTTGTAACATTATAAATGTCTTTATTGTCACTTTTAATCAATATAGTGCATCCTTGATGAATAAAAGTATTAATTTTGTTTGTTTAAATCTTACCCCAAACTTTTGAATGGTAGTGTATCGCGGTTTCTACAAAAATCTAAAGCAGCACAACTGTTTTCAACATTGATAATAATCATAAATGTTTCTTGAGCATCAAATCATCATATTAGAATGATTTCTGAAGGATCATGTGACACTGAAGACTGGAGTAATGATGCTGAAAATTCAGCTTTGATCACAGGAATAAATTACACTTTAAAAGTTTACTTAAATATTACTAATATTTGAATTATATTGCAAAAGGTATAATTTCAGTTAGAGGAAAAAAGCTTTTGGCTTCTCTCCTGACGCCACAAGATGGCGCAATGAGCAAAATAATAATGCACCTCAAACTGTTTATTCAAAGTACGGAAGAGGATTAGGGCCAAGCAATAATAAAAAATAAAACCATCTCGAGATTAAAGTTGTTAAATTACGAGAAGAAACTCGTTAAATTTCGAGAAAGTCGAGATAAAATGTTGAGAATAAAGTCATTAAATTACGAGAAATTTGTTAAATTTCAAGATAAAATGTTGAATAAAGTCATTAAATTTCGAGAAAGTCGAGATAAAATGTTGAATAAAGTCATTAAATTTCGAGAAAAAACTCGATAAAATGTTGAGAATAAAGTCATTAAATTAAAGAATTTATTCTCGTAATTTAACGAATTTGTTCTCGTAATTTAAAAGAATTTATTCTCGTAATTTAACGAATTTGTTCTCGTAATTTAACGAGTTTTTTCTCTTAATTTAATGACTTTATTCTCAACATTTTATCGAGTTTTTTCTCGAAATTTTACTACATTTTTCTCTTAATTTAATGACTTTATTCTCAACATTTTCTCAATTTAACGAGTTTTTTCTCGTAATTTAATGACTTTATTCTCAACATTTTATCTCGACTTTTTTCTCGTAATTTAATGACTTTATTCTCAACATTTTATCGAGTTTTTTCTCAATTTTACGACATTTTTCTCGAAATTTAATGACTTTATTCTCAACATTTTCTCAATTTAACGAGTTTTTTCTCTTAATTTAATGACTTTATTCTCAACATTTTATTTAGACTTTTTTCTCGTAATTTAATGACTTTATTCTCAACATTTTATCTCTACTTTTTTCTCGAAATTTAACGACTTTAATCTCGAGATGGTTTTATTTTTTTTATTATCGCTTGGCCCTAATCCTCTTCCGTATCAAAGCGATGAAATAACATGACATTTAAAATATTTATAATTTCGTAAGTTGCATAAACAATCATGGACAAAAAAAGCATCATGTTTAATACAAAAAGGCGAAGCGTCGATCACAGAGTACTTTTTGCGCTAAAAAAAAACAGAAAAAAACATTTCCCAGGAAAAAGTTGAACTTCTTTTAACGTTACATGGCTTTCTAAACATGCAATGGACAAAGATGATCTCTTCATTGAGCTGATTTTTTTTAATCTGAGATTTATGTTTGTTTCACAGGCTCCAAGTTCATCAGTAAATCCGAGGATAACCTGTTGACCCCGCAGTGTGACTCAACGGACCACAGGAGCGTGTGGAGCGGAGACACTCCCGATGTTGGCCTGAATTTCCCAACGGATTCGTTCTCCGAGACGCCCATGAGCAGCTGTCGCTCTGAGCCCGCGCTCGACGTGTGCAAACCTCCGACCGTCAGCAGTATTCCCAAGATCCTCTGTGACGGCTTGGATTCGTTCAGTGAAGAACGCTCTAACACTGGAGCCACGCTACTGAAAATCAAACAAGCTTTCGGCGAGTCTGGCAGTGACCTTCACAGCATCATCAAACACGACGAACCACTTGGTTCAAACTCTGAAGCGGCTTCTTCTGATGTGGCTTTGCCCTCAGAAACCGCACACAAATCAGTGTCCGAATCCGAGCACAATGTGACATTCGGACAAATCGAGATTGCTCCTTTGTCGCCTCTACATATAGACAGCGCTCTGTTTGACAGTGGACCGACACGGTTTGGGGAGACCAGTCTTAACGAGTCTCTTTGGCTTGAAAATGAAAGCAGGGATTTCCTAAAAGAGGCCACTGGATGTTCTGCAGACTGCAGTCAATTGATTGACGCTTTGGACATCCAAAGTCCTGTGGCTTTCCGACTGGACACTTCCAATAGGGTCCAATCAACTCCATATGCAGCAAGAACGCAAACGAATGGCAATGCGTCCCTATCAAGTGAGCTCAAAGAGTCATTATTGGTAAATAAGAGCGAAGCAGACAACCATCCTAACGCCATTGAAGCGCGCCGAATGAAAGTTGCCGAGCAGATTAAACTGTTCAACATGATGACGCTGAATTCTCCCAAAGCCAAACTGGTCCGATCTCCTCTGAAGTTCCAGCGCACGCCGGTCCGACAGTCCGTGAGGAGGTTAAACTCTTTGGTTGGAAGCCGGAAGGACGTCAGGATGGGTTGGTGTGCCGCCAGTCCGATGAAGGCCGTGAGTTTAGAGAGCGCTTTGCATTCAATCCAACAGCCAGCGTTCGCAAAACCCAAACCTCCAGTTCCTCCCAAGAATCCAGTCAAAAATGGTGCGCTGGAAGACGTCACCAATAAGGCACCAAAGACGAAATGCAACACGCTCTCAGCCAATAAGAATGCCGCGGATGAACATTCAAAGTCTGTCCTGCTTCAAGTGTCTGAAAACAATATCAGTCGCTATAAAGGTTCACCCAAAAACCCTCTCGTGGAGGTCAAACTGATGTCGGCGTTGAAACCCATTGATCTGTGAGACCGCGTAACCTTAAACACTTTCTGCAGACGTGTATATTCAGGGGTCTTAATTTATTATGCTAGAGTGAGTTTGATTGGTGAATGGTGCGGTCAGTGTTTTTACATTAGGAAATTGTTAAAGGATTAGTTCACTTTCAAATAAAGTGTTCCTGATAATTTACTCTCCTCCATGTCATCCAAGATGTTCATGTCTTTCTTTCTTCAGTCGAAAAGAAATGAAGGTTTTTGATGAAAACATTCCAGGATTATTCTCCTTATAGTGGACTTCAATGGAGCCCAAACGGTTGAAGGTCAAAATTACAATTTCAGTGCAGCTTTAAACGATACCAGACGAGGAATAATGCTGTGTTCACACCGGACGCGACTTGCGCGAATAAATCGCGCTATTCGCGCGTAGTTGGACGCTTGAACATTTTGAGTTTACTCGCTTCATTCGCGCGTGACATTCGCTTCATTCGCGCGTGAAAATCCCTTCACAACAGACGCGAATTCGCGTCATGAGAGGGGCTCTCCCGCTCCTTTATGTGTCCCAGACTCTCCCACTGCTTTCTGCACACTTCCTCTGAATAAACACAACTTCGGTGGGGAAATAATTGTAAATTACAGAGAATAAGCTCAATTGGTCGTCTTTAGTTGGCTTGTAGTCTTAATATGTATATATATATATAGCTCAAATTGAGTAAAGACCGTTTTTTACAATTTTTCAGATTGTCCGACCTCCTCACTCACTTTCTTTCAAACACGATCCTTTTTATTTCTGTTTCTATAAATGTATGAAGATGTACAGCGACGATGATTTTGTCCTCCATGTTGTTTCGAATTTCTGCCTCAGCTCGCTACGTCACGTCACTACTAGAGCAAGCTCCTGATTGGTTAACGCGGCGCGGAAATTCGCCAAAGTTCAGATTTTTCAACTTGCGCGATTCGCGCGAATCGCGTCAAACGCCCGAATCGCTCAATTCGCGCCGCGTCATTCGCGCGAATCGCGTCATTCGCGCCGCTTCATTCGCGCGAATCGCGCCGCAGGATGTCAATTCGCGTCTTTGCATTGACTTAACATGTAAATCACTCGCGCTTACCGCTTCATTCGCGTCCGGTGTGAACGCACCATAAGAGTCTAATCTAGAGAAACGATCGTCATTTTCGGAAAAAAATTTAAATGTATATGCTTTATATAAACCAAGTGCTTCCGCCAAAACCGCATTTTCGCATTCTTCAAAACGCTTACGCTGAATGTCCTACGCCTTCCCTATTCTACTTACAGAACGAACGCGGCGCCAGTTTCGTTTTTTTTCCGTAAGTAGAATAGGGAAGGCGTAGGACATTCAGCGTAAGCGTTTTGAAGAATGCGGAAAGCGGAAGCACGTTCAAGGCGATATTTTGTGTTTATAAAGTATACACAGTTGTATTTTTTTCCGAAAATGGCCGATCGTTTCTCTAGATGAGACTCTTATTCCTCGTCTGGTATCGTTTAAAGCTCTTTGAAGCTGCACTGAAACTGTAATTTTGACCTTCAATTGTTTGGGCTCCACTGAAGTCCACTATAAGGAGAAAAATCCTGGAATGTTTTCATCAAAAACCTTAATTTCTTTTCGACTGAAGAAAGAAAGACATGAACATCTTGAATGACATGAGGGTGAGTGAATTATCAGGAAAAGTTTATTTGAAAGTGAACTAATCCTTTAAACTTGCTTGATCATTCCATTATCAGATTTCAGGGTCGCTTTGGTTTGAAGATTTTCAGAACCGTCGTGTAATTTTAGATCCCGAACTGAAATCCATTATGCGTTGCTGAAATATACTGATCTTGTTTGAGTGTTTTGCTGCAAGTGAAAAGACGTGTCGATGAAAGTGTGAAGAGTGATATTCATGTAAGAATAGATCATAATTGTATTTAGAGTGAAAATGGATGGTTTTGGGAAGGTGTCTTATTTATATTTTATGCAAAAACGTCATTTGTAAGGCCTTAAAGATGCTGTAACTGTATGTTATGTTAAGCAGTATTATGTGAAATCCTCAATGCTGTTATTTTCCACTTGTTTATGAAGATGTTTTGCTTTTGTGCAAGAATTGTAGAACTAAAAAGAACTAAACTCTTTGTGTTTAACTGATGTTTTGATCCTTTCTTCACCACCTGGTGGCGCACTTTGTTCAACAGGGCAATGGTTCAGTATTAAAGTTCATTGGTCTTACGTCACATTATTTGGATGATTTTACACACATTTTACTAATAATACAGAGGGGGTGAATGCAAACCTGACTTTAATATGTTTAGAAGAGTTTAAACTATGAAATATTTTGAAATTATAAGTTAAATGGGTCATTGTAAACCGAGTCTGATGAAGTGCATGTTGCGTTTGTTATATTTTGGTCTTTGGGAGCAAGTGTGCCTATTTTTTATTGTTTTGCTGTAATCCTTTTCATCAGTACAAACACCTGAAGTCAATATATCCATAAGTTTTGTGTTGCAGCTGTAAACATCTTAAAGGGTTAGTTCACCCAAAAATGAAAATTCTGTCATTAATTACTCTCCCTCATGCCGTTCCACACCCGTAAGACCTTCGTTCATCTTCAGAACACAAATTAAGATATTTTTGATGAAATCCGATGGCTCAGTGAGGCCTGAGCAATGACATTTCCTCTCTCAAGATCCATTAATGTACTAAAAACATATTTAAATCAGTTCATGTGAGTACAGTGGTTCAATATTAATATTATAAAGCCACGAGAATATTTTTGGTGCGCCAAAAAAACTAAATAACGACTTATATAGTGATGGCCGATTTCAAAACACTGCTTCATGAAGCTTCGGAGCGTTATGAATCTTTTGTGTTGAATCATGATTCGGATCGCGTGTCAAACTGCTGAAATCACGTGACTTTGGCGCTCCGAACCGCTGATTCGACACGCTGATTCATTACGCTCCGAAGCTTCCTGAAGCAGTGTTTTGAAATCGGCCATCACTATAAAAGTTGTTATTTAGTTTTTTTTGGCGGACCAAAAATATTCTCATCGCTTTATAATATTAATATTGAACCACTGTACTCACATGAACCGATTTAAATATGTTTTTAGTACATTAATGGATCTTGAGAGAGGAAATGTCATTGCTCAGGCCCCACTGAACCATCGGATTTCATCAAAAATATCTTAATTTGTGTTCTGAAGATGAACGAAGGTCTTACGGGTGTGGAACGGTATGAGGGTGAGTAATTAATGACATTATTTTCATTTTTGGGTGAACTAACCCTTTAAAACCCATCTCAGAGGTTGATCCGGATCCTTCAGGCCTGCTTTGGCTTCAAGCACTCGGGAATAATCCAACTATCTCATCCGTAATAGATCCCTCTCCACTGTGCCATCAAGATTTACTGATCTACATGACAACTAGACAGGATTAACCTGCACAGATTACACTGCCAATGATAGCAGGACTGATTCATGCCTCGCCCGGGCCGGATTGAGGGAATCTCTGGGCTCATTTTCCCTGGAGATAAATCCATACGGACCCAAACACATCCGCCTGTGTGTAATGGAGCACAATTTAAGGGTTCGAGATGCTGATGCTTTCATCTCCATTAGAGGGGATTTGGAAGGAATTTGGCCTTGAGAAAAACAAGACAAAAGACTTTCCTACATTGAGCTTATTAGATGTTTTTACATGGTATATATGTTAGAAACAAATGCACGACAAACGACAAAACACTCATATTTGTGGTCAAGTTGTTTTGTAGGCAAGAAAGAGAATGAATGAGAAACACATGCTGAGAACAAACTGACGTAACACACCAACTCTAAACAATTATTAACTGAATTAATGGATCCGAATCAATCAAACAAGAGCAGATGTGTTGTTAGAAAGCGCACTATTGTGAAATAAATTAATAGCAGCTTATTTCTTTCTTGAAGGATTAGTTTATCCAAAAATACCGTCATTTACTCACCCGTCATGTCGTTCTTCTGAGGGAAAAAATGTGCTCGTTTCCATTTAATGACAGTGGACTGACACGTCGACAAGAAAATTACAATAAAAGTATCGTAAAAACAGCTCACATGACTCTTCTTTAGTCGAATAATAGTTTTGTGTGAAACCGGAGCAGCCGTTGCTGTCAAATCTTCCCGCGCGAGGTCAATTCAAATTGGCGCCTTTTGGAATTTGACGACGTCTCGCGTGTCACGTGACTGACCGCGACGCGTTTACAAAGCCGACGCCATTTTAGAAGAGGTTTTTATTCAGGTTAAATAGATTACAATAAAACTTCTTGAATCAAATATTTTTACTTTTAAATATTAGTTTTAAAATGTTTATTTTTAAATAAATAAGGTCAAATGAATGGTGCGATAAACACATGTAATATTCAAAGTACTCGATATTTTCAATCATTAAATCATAGTATGGTAGACATTTTAAGGGTCAGTAGCATCCTTATTTGCTATTGGCCCTTACATTTTAATTGTGTATATATATATATATATATATACACATATATTAGTGGTCAAATCGATTAATTGCATCAAACAAAAGTTTGTAAATATGTGTGTGTATGTATGTATGTACACACACACAAATATATATTATATGTTTATTAAATATTTACAAACTTTTATGTTAGATGATTAATCGTGACTAATCGATTTGATCACTAATATATGCGTGTGTCTGTGTATATTTACATTTAGATGTTCGCATCGATAGAAATGTACAACAGTGATTTTATATACACAGAAAGCACATTAAATTCATGTAAAACGTTTAAGATTTTTAAATATTTTGGGAGAATAAAATGTCAAAATGTGGGTGAAATAATGTTCCTTTGTCATTCAGTGTAACACTTATATTTATGTAAAAATTGAGACAACACACTTATTCTGACCTGTATAGAACAAGTGAGCATACTAAATTTTATTGCATTTTAAATGAGTAAAAAAAAATCTGGCTGACAAAAAATGGGCAAAACCTAGAATAGTGGCAGTTTAAAAATGTGATGTCTTTAATATGACATAAATAGACAAGATTGTTATACGGAATGACATTTTAGTGGGCGTCTTCTGTAAATCATGGTAAAAATGTATATTCAATTTTTGCTCAGAAAAAAACAAACAATCAAATTAAACATGACCAATTCTGATGTACTGAAAAACAACTCAAACATTGTTTTGATGCTTGAAAACCCTTTTCGTCTTTGACCTATATGCGTATGCATGTATAAAGGAATACACAGGCTGCCTAAAAGCACAAATCATCATCATTTATCACCAACATGAACTCCATAAAGGCTCTTTTCTATTCCATCCATAAATAACAGTGCTGTCATGAAGGGCCTGAAGCTCTTCAGCAGGAGTCTGATCTCCAGACAGACAGATCGAGCCCTCCTCTGTGTGTGTGTGTGTGTGTGTGTGTGAGGGGGCGGATAGCTCCGATTCTCCTGCATTGTGTCTGGCTGGAGTGTGGAGAGATGCAGTCAGTGTGTGTGTGTCTATGGGACAGATCACAGCTCCGCTCTTCACCAACATCTTCTCCGGTAGAAGCTCATCTACGCTGACAGGTGAGAGATCTTCACAGCTTTTCTGATCCATCAGTGTGTGTTCGGAGCATCTGTCTTTATATTTACATTCGTGCATTTGGCAGATGCTTTTATCCAGAGTGACTTACAGTGTGCATGCGATCAATGCCTGGGATTCGAACCCGTGACCTTAGTGTTGCTAAAGTTCCAGGATCTGCTGTTTGAACTACTAATACAGAAATAGTTATATTTTTTCAGATAACAGTTTATATATCAGCACAAAAGTCCTGCTGGACCAACTGAAGATCTAATGATCTCTCATTTTTCGTAGCTCTCGTACTTATATAATATGGATAAATTTGTGTCTTTGCACAATTCTGCTGTCATTCAGTTTTATTAAGTGTCTAAATATTAAAATTATGAATATTTGTTATGTTTTAGACATGATTCCATGGTTATTTGGTCATTTTTCATATGCTCAAGTTCCATTGACTCTATATGTTCTGGATGGAACAAAAAAAGTCTTGAATATGTAAAAAATCTTTATCTCAAAATATAGGAACTTAATATAGGATATAATTAATTACAATTACTAACAATTAGGTTCTTATTACACAAAAATGCTAGGTTGTTTTAGCCCATGTTTGGGTCAAATATGAATAAACCGTTGGGTTTAAAATGAACCGTTTGGTTTAAAAATAAACCGTTGGGTTTAAAAATGAACCGTTTGGTTTAAAATAAACCGTTGGATTTAAAAATTAACCGTTTTTATTTAGACATGATTTAAAATTAACCGTTGGGTTTAAAAATGAACCGTTTGATTTAAAAACGAAATTTTAAAATTTAAACCAACGGTTATCCATATTTGAATTATAATAAAATATTAATGATAACGATTAAAAACTTATTGAAGACATTACGCTGATTCAACGTGCAGATCTATTTAAAATTAAAATGTCTCAATGTTGTTTGAACGTTGAAACAAAAAAAAGACTATTTGAACCACATTTCCGCGCTGAAGGCTGATGGAATATGATTATTCAGTGATTAAATAAGATACCAGTATCGGATACATCAATTTGTAAACTTTTGCAAGTGAAAAAAAGGACCTGATCGAGGCTGATTTGCGCGTGTCTGAATGATGTGTTCTCTCGGCAGTGCCGATGGCCTCCTGCGCTCGGATCCTGTGCGCGATGCTGTTCGCCGGGGTTCTTCTCTCGAGTCCGGCCGAATCCAAGCGGAACCGGGGCGCGATTCCTCATCCGGACAAGAGCAACCCGAACGAGTCGGACCAGAGCCCGCAGCAGCAGCAGCAGCAGAGGGGCAGGAGCAGAGGCTCGGAGGAGGTTCTGGAGTCCAGCCAGGAGGCGCTGCACGTCACCGAGCGCCGCTACCTGAAGCGGGACTGGTGCAAGACGCAGCCGCTGAAACAGACCATCCACGAGGAGGGCTGCCTCAGCCGGACCATCATCAACCGCTTCTGCTACGGGCAGTGCAACTCCTTCTACATCCCGAGGCACGTGCGCAGGGAAGAGGGCGCGTTCCAGTCGTGCTCGTTCTGCAAACCCAAGCGCTTCACCACCATGACCTTCACCCTCAACTGCCCCGACCAGCAGCCGCCGACCCGGAAAAAGCGCGTGCAGCGGGTCAAGCAGTGTCGCTGCATCTCCATCGAGCTGGACTGAGCGACGGGCGCGCGCGAACAAGAACACGCGCGAAACTATGGAGGTATATTCGCGCCACTTACGAAAAAAAAACATGCTTTGGGAAATCTTGATTATGACACGAAAAGACTTAGTTATGACACACTAAGTCATAATTATGAGATTCGAAAGTCAAAATTGTGATGTAAAAAGTTGAAATTGACACTCCAAGCCATAATTTAGATTTTTGTCGAGTCATAATTATGGCATAAAAAGTCACAATTATGATATAAAGTCGAATTTATGACATGCTAAGTCATAATTGAATTTGAATAATAACTGAAATTGACACTCCAAGCCAAAATTTTGATTTTTGTTGAGTCAAAATTATGATATAAAGTCGAATTTATGACATGCTAAGTCATAATTATGAAATTTAAAATATATATATATGACAAAGTCAAAATTGTGACATTTTAAGTCAATTATGAGATGCAAAAAATTGAAATTGAGTCATAATTATGATTAAAAAGTTGAAATTGACATGCTAAGTCAAGAGATGAAAAGTCAAAATAATGATGTAAAAAGTCGAAATTATGAGATAAAGTAGAATATAGACACTAAATCGAAATTTTGAGATTAAAAAGTCAAAATTATGACGTAAAAAGTTGAAATTGAGAAGCCATAATTTAGACTTTTGTCAGTTATGACATACTAAATTTAAATGATGACATACTAAATCATAATTATGAGATTAAAAAGTCAAAAGTATGACAAAAAGCCAAAATTGACACTAAATCGTGGTTTTTATTTTTTTGGGGGTCATAATTATAGCATAAAAAGTCAAAATTGACACACTAAGTCTTTTCTTAAAAAATTTGGTTTTTTTTTTGTCATGATTATGGCGTATAAAGTAGAATTTATGATATGTGATTAAAAAGTTGATAGTCATAATTATAAAATAAAAAGTATAAATTATGACATACTAAGTCAATTATAAGATAAAAAGTCAAACTTGTGAGCTTTTTGTCAATTTTAACTTTTCATGCAATAGTTATGATTTTTAATTGTTATGATTTCAACATATTTTGTCATAATTTCAGATTTACACATTAAAAAAATGTCCATTTCGATTTTTTTTGACGTTTCAAGTCATAATTTCGACTTTTCATGTCAATTATGTTTTACGAAAGCTTATTTTTTCCCCGTATGTGGCATAAATGTGCTTCCGCTTGATGTGCTGATCATCAGCAGCATCTGTCACCGTTACACTCCCGACTGTACATATCATTCTCACACAAGCACGCTCGTCTTCAAAACTCATTTTCAAGCGATCAACGGGTTTTAAGACTCTGTTAACGTTGCTTCACATGAAAAGTGTCGTACCGTTTTAAACACCATTTTATGATGATTAAACATTATAAATGAATAACTGAAGGATAAATCGTTGATCGGCACCTAAAATACACTCGTTTGCTCACATTTGATTAGTCAGAAATGATTTTGCATCACAAAATCAGTTATTTATTCAGGTTAGATTGAAAAAACATCGATTGAATCCACGCAATAGTTCAGTAATGGTGACAGATGCAGAAGAGCATCATTCCTCACGGTGAATGTCTGCATTCATCTCCACACAGAAGAACGCTTACGGACTGATAGTTTCCACTATGTGGAACGACTTTATTTAATGTGACCGAACGAGACACTGTTGTTCATGTTTCTGCTGGATTGCTGTGAATGCTGAGATTCTTCATATTCGTCTATTTATAATATCAGATAGAAGAATGAAAGATTATATACAGACCAAATTATCACACATTTTGTTGAAGTTGTACAGGTGTTGTGTATAGAGGCTTGTATGAAGATGTGGAAAGATCATATTAATAAAAGGTCATACATTTTGACCCCTGACCTCTCTCTCTCTCTCTCTCTCTCTCTCTCTCTCTGACAAACACATGATTAAATGTTCATAAATGAAACTTATGAATCAAATGTGATAATAATATGCAAGAAATCAGACACATTTTCTTGAGTTTTGAGAATCTTTAGGAGAAAGTTTATTGCACCTAATAAATGTAAAAGTATCACAAAAATAAATGCAAAAGAAAAAAGAAAGAAATCTGACATTATGTGTTTAAACACATTTAAAATAACTGGATAAATTAGAGAATTCTCCAGATATAAACTCATTTCTTATATTCCTTAATAAAACCGTCATTCAGTGAATAAATAGGGACTCATTTACACATAAAAATGTCATAAAATATACAGACTCATCACACGGATATGATTCGCTCGTTCAGGATATTGTTGCATAGTGTGTAAAAGTGCTTCACACGTCATCAAGTACAAGTTTGGCAAAAGGAAACGACAAGGCCGAGGCCTTCAGAAACCGGCGAGCGGGTGATTTTCTGTTCCAGTATGAATGCAGAGATGTTTTACGAGTGTAAAACAGAAACTCACTCAGTGTTTGATGAATATGAGGCACTGCTGATTTCAGCCGTTTAAAGTGTTTAATGAGACTTTCTCTCGAGCGCCGCAGGTCACACGAGCCTTCCTGTTTGTCTGATGATGTCAAACACCGTCAGAACTGATCTGAGATCTGTGTCCCGTGTGCGGAAGGTCTCGGACCCTGACAGACGGCCGTGTTTCTGTGAGGAGGCGCTGATCCCGGTGCCTTCAGCTGGACGACACGCCGGCCTCTTTCTTTCGCAGTCGCTCTTTCTGTCAAACACATTTTCAGACATTATTTATGTTTGCATTGATGCACGTTTGTTTTATCGGTTCACGCATTTGTGGAAATTGAACCTGATGTAGGCATAAATCATTAAATCTAACATTAATAATATCTGCTCATATGAGGGATCTGAAAGCAAATATATATGATTTAATTAATAGACAAATATATTACAGCGATTAAAAATGGGAAAAAATAAAGATTTAAAAATTATATATATATATATATATTTCAGCTGAGAACAATAATAATAAATAAATATATAAT
>RJVU01018862.1:660337-684282 GCA_003731715.1 Anabarilius grahami | reverse complement strand
GATGGATGGATGGATGGATGATGGATGGAGGGAGGGAGGGATGAGGAAGGGAGGGAGGGAGGGATGATGGATGGGTGGGTGGGTGGATGGATGGAGAGATGATGGATTGATGGATGATGTATGGATGTATGGATGGATGGATGGAGGGAGGGATGATGTATGGATGTATGGATGGATGGATGGAGGGAGGGATGATGGATGGACTGACGGATGGATGGATTGAGGGATGGATGGATTGATGATTGTTAATATAGTGACTGACGGGGTTCCTGTAGAGTTCACAGAATTAGTTCATATATATCCAAATGAATCAATATCGAATCAAACTGAATCAAAGTCAGAATTGAATCTCAAGCATGTGAATCAAAATCAAATCAAATCGTGAATGCCCAGCTCTTCCTCAACACTCTCTATAACAGAATTACGGCACAATAGTGAAGTGTTCGTGACTCACCAGTGCTGATGAAGATCTCCATCTTGTCCTTGAAGGGCTGCAGATGTTCGTCGGACGAGTTGTCACACACCTGCTGAACCTCCTTCACACACGCTGCAGGAGAAACATCAGAAACACTGAGACACTCGTGTGCTGTGATGAATCAACTGCTGAAGCATGGTGGGATATTTACCCTTGATGCCCTTTTTAATTACATTTTGTATAAAAGTGAATCTTCACAGTCACAGTCTGATCCAAGAAGTCAAAACTGAGACGCAGTTCATGCATCACAAGGTCAACGAGCAGCACAGTAGGAAGGACATGAACTAATCGCTCTGAATTAATGAAGCGCAGGTGAGTTCTGCGTATCAGATTACCAGCACTTCCATAAACCAGTTAAACGAGAAACATGAGCAAGAGGTGTGTGAATCTCATCTCCAACAGATGACTATCAAAGACGAGCGTTTGGAGCGCATTCAGACGGAGCCGGAGCAAGAATGCTTTTGATTATGAGGTAACATGAGAACTAGTTTACGAGTTTTCTTGATGATTTCAGAGTATGCATCTCATCATTATGACAGTGAGTTTGAAATCTGTCGATTCCTCTCGCTGACGTCACACACACATACATGTTCAGGATCAGGATCCTCTGGAGCAGGAGCAGATGCCGGATGGAGTTCGTGTTGTTTGTGCTCAACAGAGTCTTTGTTGTTCTGCCAAACAACTGCGTTCACACAAACTCAAAGAGCTGAGAGAAATCACTTGGCAGCTCGACTCTCGGCCGCATGTATGGATATGTTTAGCATTAATGAATCTAGTAAATACCTGCATGTGTTTATCATTGATCTGGGCTATAATATGCATTTTTATAATGCTTATGTTTTTATATAAACACTCCTCGTGCTTTTACACAAAGGTTAGGTGATTTGTTCTGTGGAATAACAATCTGAGGATTCATCTTTACATGAACTCTACATGAATAATAATTCTGATAGTTGGCATGAAATGGAATAATTCATCATGCACATGGCAGTTTTATTGATGTACAATTATAGTTATTGTTAATATTTTGAATTAAAATTGTTTTTACATTTTGTTTTCACTTTTATTTTATTTTTAGAAAGTTCTAGTTATTAACTAGCTGACATTTGATATATAAGTGCTATCAAATCGATTAATTGATAAATGTAAACAAACTTTTATGTTAGATGCAATTAATCGGTTTTATAGCACTTTTATTTATGAAGTAAGAGTTTGGTTCCAAAATGCGATAAACGCCATTTTTAAATAAAATTGAGTTTCCGCCAAAATCAGTATTGTATCTGGTCGGTATTGAAAAGTAATTTATTAATTTTGCGCAAAATGCGAGATCCGTCGTGTTATTCTGTCGTGTTTTCTCCCTTACTTTCCAAAACGTGACAAACGTCAGTCTCCCTTCTCTGCAGAACGCGATATATCCGCTCAACCAATCACAGCGCACCATTCCACGCACTGTAAACAGTAATGGCGGCGCTCTGAATACACCCGGCATCCTAGTTTTCCTCATCTGCTTTGTACTTTGTGATCAACAAAAACAGAAAAATGAATAATTTTGACGGCACGGATGAACCTGTGGTGGTTTCTGCGGTGGAAATGTCATCATTTACGTGAGGAGATTAAGAA
The DNA here is from genome assembly GCA_003731715.1 of Anabarilius grahami. Taxonomy (NCBI): domain Eukaryota; kingdom Metazoa; phylum Chordata; class Actinopteri; order Cypriniformes; family Xenocyprididae; genus Anabarilius; species Anabarilius grahami. The sequence goes on along the minus strand of RJVU01018862.1, from coordinate 682,187 downwards.
GACGAGGCGCTCGAGTCGGGAGGAGGAACAATTCCACGACAGCATCAAACTTCTGTCACGCTCCACAAAACTGAATCATGAACAGTTTTTAAAAGCCGTTTTTAATACCAATGTTCTCGGCAAATGTGTTTATTTTAACCGTGCGGTGCCGCCAGATACTCTTTAATCAGTAATGACAAATAATTCATTTATAACATTAACAAGATGACTCGTTGAATTCATTTTGGGAGCGACGGCTGAATGTGTTTTTAGTAAAATCTCTGTATATAAGACTAGTATTGGCAAAGTTTAGACTCTGTCATATATGTGGATCAACTTACTTTGTTGTGTATTTTCAATATGAAAAATAACTTTTATATTGATGGATTAATTGCATTTTGAGAAAAAAAACGTGTCATGGATTTATTGCATTTTGGGGAAAAAATAATCAGTTTTTATAATAAACCTTTTAAAATCAAAATGTAGATTTGAATTTTTAATGTTTTTATAGCCAATAGAAAATAGCTTTCTTGGTAAAGAAAACACCTTTTTACTCAAATTAATCAAAATGGAGTTATGATGATGGATGGATGTAGGGATGGAGAAATGATGGAGGGATGGATTGGATAGAGGGATGATGATGGATGGATGTAGGGATGGAGAAATGATGGATGGATAGATGGAGGGAGGATGGATGGATGTAGGGATGGAGAAATGATGGATGGATAGATAGATGGAGGGAGGATGGATGGATGGAGGGAAGGATGATGGAGGTAGGGATGATGGATGGAGGAATGATGACAGATGGAGGGATGATTGGATGGATGGAGAGAGGGAGGGATGATGGATGGAGCGATAGATGGAGGGATGGATGATAGATGGAGGGAGAGAGGGAGGGAGGATGGATGGATGGAGGGATGAATGGATGGATAGAGGGATGATGATGGATGGATGTAGGGATGGAGAAATGATGGATGGATGGAGGGAGGGATGATGATTGATGGATGTAGGGATGGAGAAATGATGGATGGATGGATGGATGGATAAATGGAGGGAGGATGGATGGATGTAGGGATGGAGAAATGATTGATGGATGGATGGATGGAGGGAGGATGGAGGTAGGGATGATGGATGGAGGAATGATGACAGATGGAGGGATGATTGGATGGATGGAGAGAGGGAGGGAGGATGGATGGAGCGATAGATGGAGGGATGGATGATGGATGGAGGGAGAGAGGGAGGGAGGATGGATGGAGGGATGAATGGATGGATAGAGGGATGATGATGGATGGATGTAGGGATGGAGAAATGATGGATGGATGGAGGGAGAGAGGGAGGGAGGATGGATGGAGGGATGAATGGATGGATAGAGGGATGATGATGGATGGATGTAGGGATGGAGGAATGATGGATGGAGGGAGGGAGGGATGATGATTGATGGATGTAGGGATGGAGAAATGATGGATGGAGGGAGGGAGGGATGATGATTGATGGATGTAGGGATGGAGGAATGATGGAGGGAGGGAGGGATGATGATTGATGGATGTAGGGATGGAGGAATGATGGATGGAGGGAGGGATGATGATTGATGGATGTAGGGATGGAGGAATGATGGATGGATGGATGGATGGAGGGAGGATGTATGGATGGATGGAGTGATGGATGGATGGAGGGAAGGATGATGGAGGTAGGGATGGATGGATGGATGAATGAAGGAATGATGAAGGATGGAGGAATGATGGATGGATGGATGGATGGAGGGAGAGAGGGAGGGAGGATGGATGGAGCGATAGATGGAGGGAAGGATGATTGATAGATGGAGAGAGGGAGGGAGGGAGGATGGATGGAGGAATAATGACGGATGGAGGGATGAATGGATGGATAGAGGGGTGATGGATGGATGTAGGGATGGAGGAATGATGGATGGATGGATGGATGGAGGGAAGGATGATGGATGGAGGGATGGAGAGATAGATGGATAGATGGATGATGATGGATGGATGGAGGGATAGATAGAGGGATGATGATGGAGGGATGGAGAGTCAAGTCATCTTCATTTATAAAGCGCTCTTCACTATTCATATTGTTTCAAAGCAGCTTCACAGTGACAACAGGAAAATTATTATCGAGCTAAAGTTGAGGATGATGGAGGGATGATGATGGATGGATGGAGGGATGATGATGCTCATGAAGCCGGTGGTCACTCTGACGGTTCGCTCTACAGTGTAATCCTCAAACTGTCTAATCTAGAAAGGTGTTTTCAGAAATAATCATAACTGCGTCTTCAGTGTGTGATTTACGCTGCAGAACAAACAATACACTGAAAACATTGAAACGTGCTCGAGTGTTCCAGTGACTCTCGCTGCTCAACACCACTGAAAGCCGTAACCGCAGGGACAGAGCTGATTTATCTGGACGCGTCGGCCTTGGCCAGTCAGAAGGGCAATAGCCGGGATTTATCCCGAGCTCTTACAGCACTCTGAGGTTGTATATAATTGTGGATTATCTACTGAAATTCTTCGGCTTTGCTCCGATGGAAATGATCCACTGCATGCTATATAAATAACTCCGGGCCGCCCCGCCAGACAAACGTCTTGTCTCCTGAAAGACTTTCCAAAACATGACGTCTAAAGCCCTGTGAGCCGGAGTTTGTATGCGTGTAGAAGCATGGTTTCGGTTAATTCGCTCTTTCATCATTGGAGGACACGAGGAATGCCTCTATTGTCTCGACTCGTGGCATATGGGCTCGATTGATGCGCCACTTACGCTCTTATAAAGCAGACTGACGCGGTACATGACACGCAAACACATGAAGATCCCTCAAAATGTTTAGTGTTTTAATATCTAACCCTTCATAGTTACTTGAGAAGCAAAATGGCTGAAGATATTGTCTTGTTTGTGGTTTCTGAACACGTTCTGGTTTCTTAAACTTCATTTTGATCATTTTTCCGGTTGATTTTAATATCTTCAGTCATTTTGCTCCTCCAGTAAATGCATCTTGATTTAAGAATGTTTTGATATTTGTGCTGGAAAACAAGTGAAACACTGAGGAAGAAGAACTTCATCTGGAAGCGTTCAATAACGGCCAGTCCAGAGCTGTTATTCTTTGATAACCATTACTCATGCGATGATGTTTGTCTGCTGTCATTAAAATGTAAGAAAAACAGCTGTGCTTCGATGTGCTTTCCGCCTCTGAAGTTTTTTTTTTGGGTTTCTTTTGTGTTTTCATTATTGTGCCCAAAGTTGCCTGGATATTCCCGTGCATGGAGCGGTTACTGGGGTTTTGTTTTGGGAATTGCGGTCGCGCTTCCCAGGAAAATTACACGCCCCACCAGTGGCTTAATCAAAAGGACACTGTCTGGATACAGACACTTGCGTTCTTCTCCGGCTGTGATTAATGCCGAGCTTCAGCACACGCTTGTGTTTGTCTGAGGTATGAAGATCGTCTCGAGAGTGTCCGCTTTAAACAGAAGAGAAATTATTAATAATCATTTAATGCTACAATTCAAGACTCCTGAAAACAGCTGGAAATTATGCTTTATCTGAAATAAATATGATGAGGCTTCATTTATTTGATCAAAAATACAGTCAAAATTGTTTAATATTATTCTAATGTAAACAGTTGTTTTCTATGTGAATATATATATTTTCAGCATCGTTACTCATTACTGACACTGAAGACTGGAGTAATGATGCTGAAAATTCAGCTTTGATCACAGGAATAAATTACACTTTACTATATATTCACACAGAAAACAGCTGTTTTACACTGGAATAATATTTCACAATTTTTACTGTATTTTTAAATTGTAATAATTTCACAATTTTACTGTAGTTATTTAAAAGTTTAATAATATTTCACAATTTTACTGTAGTTATTTTAAATTGTAATAATATTTCAACATTTTTTACTGTAGTTTTAAATTGTAATATTTTAAAATTTTTACTGTAGTTTTAAATTGTAATATAATTGTAATAATTTCACAATTTTACTGTAGTTATTTTAAATTGTAATATTTCACAATTTTTACTGTAGTTATTTTAAATTGTAATAATATTTCACAATTTTTACTGTAGTTTTAAATTGTAATATTTTACAATTTTTACTGTAGGTTTAAATTGTAATATAATTGTAATATTTCACTTTTTTTTTTACTGTAGTTATTTTAAATTGTAATAATTTCACAATTTTACTGTAGTTATTTTAAATTGTAATAATATTTCACAATTTTTACTGTAGTTTTAAATTGTAATATTTTACAATTTTTACTTTAGTTTTAAATTGTAATATAATTGTAATATTTCACTTTAATTTTTACTGTAGTTATTTTAAATTGTAATAATTTCTCAATTTTACTGTAGTTATTTTAAATTGTAATAATATTTCACAATTTTTACTGTAGTTTTAAATTGTAATAATATTTCACAATTTTTACTGTAGGTTTAAATTGTAATATAATTGTAATAATATTTCACAATTTTTTACTGTAGTTTTAAATTGTAATATAATTGTAATAATTTCACAATTTCACTGTAGTTGTTTTAAATTGTAATAATATTTCTTTTATTTTAAATTGTAATATTTCACAATTTTTACTGTAGTTATTAATGTGTAAAAATATTTCACTTTTTTTTACTGTAGTTATTTTAAATTGTAATAATTTCACAATTTTACTGTAGTTATTTTAAATTGTAATAATTTCACAATTTTACTGTAGTTATTTTAAATTGTAATAATTTCACAATTTTACTGTAGTTATTTTAAATTGTAATAATTTCACAATTTTACTGTAGTTATTTTAAATTGTAATAATTTCACAATTTTACTGTAGTTATTTTAAATTGTAATAATTTCACAATTTTACTGTAGTTATTTTAAATTGTAATAATTTCACAATTTTACTGTAGTTATTTTAAATTGTAATAATTTCACAATTTTACTGTAGTTATTTTAAATTGTAATAATTTCACAATTTTACTGTAGTTATTTTAAATTGTAATAATTTCACAATTTTACTGTAGTTATTTTAAATTGTAATAATTTCACAATTTTACTGTAGTTATTTTAAATTGTAATAATTTCACAATTTTACTGTAGTTATTTTAAATTGTAATAATTTCACAATTTTACTGTAGTTATTTTAAATTGTAATAATTTCACAATTTTACTGTAGTTATTTTAAATTGTAATAATTTCACAATTTTACTGTAGTTATTTTAAATTGTAATAATATTTCACATGTTTTGCATCATTAGTGAGCAGAAGAGACTTCTTTTAAAAACATTTTAAAAATTCTTAATTATTCCCAACTGTTGACTGGTAGTATATATTGCATTTAAGCATTTGGCAGACACTTTTAATGCAAAGTGGAATTCAAGGTATACATTCGATCAGTTCACACCTTCCCTGGGAATCCTTGACCTTCTGTTGGAGCTACAAGAATGAAACACAAAAGACACAACACAAACAAACTACACTGCCTGAGCAAAATCATCTAAAGATCAGGTAAAGTGAAGTAACTTTAAGCCAATCCATCAACAGCATGAGCGTGAACTCGAGAGAGACTCTTTTAACCCTGAAGAGAGCAAAGGAGCTGAAACGGAGATCAGATTTCTGGTAAAAGTTGAAGAGAGCAGCGCGGAGGGCAGCGGGGCAGTCAGGTTGTCTAGGGCATCTCTGTCTCGCTCTCGTCTCATAGTTCAGACATGTCACCGGCCCCTGAGACTGACCCATGTCGCGACCCCTGCGCCGGGCCGTGTCACACGCCACGGGTGTAAAATCAGCAAACACAAACGCTTAAACACACACAGGACGAGCTGGGACGTCCAACTACTGTCTCTGATAGAGGCTTACCCAACAGGGAACGTTCTGGCAAGGTTCTCTCAAAGTTCTTCCAGTAACGTTAATAGAACGTCGTTCAAAGTATCTGGTCTTTAATAATGTTCTCAAAACATTAGCACAAAAACATTATTTATACTTCATTCATGGAACATTTTTCGGGAAACTTTTTATTCCGTCTAAATTTTTTTTAAATGTTGCTACCTGTTTCAGAACATTCAGAGAACATTCAAAAATAATGTTTCCATAATGTTTAAGAATGATACAATGTAATGTTCCCTTTACATTCACATAACCAAAAAAAAAAAAAAAAATGATTAAAAAGAGAATTTAAAAACTTTTGCTGATTCCAAAAGTAATCTCAAACGTGTCTCTTTAAAATCTGTTCCCAAATTCTGTGTTTTTAATTTTAATTTTTATGGAATTCCTTTTTAATGGTTTAATCAAATTTTAAGAATCAGAAAGTGAATTAATAAAGCTTTAACAATGTAATAATTTACTAATAATTTTAACAATAATAGCGCACTATGAAATGTGTTTTATTTTTTCAGAAATTCTGTTTTCTATTTACATTTTTCTGGATTCTGTTTTAATGGTTTAAGAAAAATTTTAAGAAAAAAAAGAACTTTGTCTAAACAATTGAATTCATAAATCTAACTTTCTGGATTATGTGGTTTATGATTTACAAATTTGTCATTAAAAACAATGTTAATCAAATGTATAAAACTTTAACAATTTAATTAATCTTCATGTAAAATGTAATTAAATGAAGTGCTGCACAAGAGGTGTGCTGTTTAAATTAAAACATGGAGGAAAAATTGCTTACAAATTCCTTCAAAAATACTGTTTTAATAAAATGTATTATTATTAATGTTATTATTTCTTTGAGAAGTACATTCTACTGTACAATAGAAATATATTTTAGTCATAATTTCCTAAACCAGACTTTTATTTTGGTGGGTTGTAGTTAAGAATTTTGAGTTTTTGTGTGAATCTGTCCACATTTTCCTCATTTCTTGTCAGATTCTTCTAAAATCAAATGATCTGAGCTATTAATGTTTCATATTAATTGTAAAACTTTAACTCAACTGTCAATAAATATCATGAAACGTAAGTTGCGCTGGTCTTTTCTTCTCTATTGTGTCCTATATACGAGTGAAACAGCTTCGCAAACAAGTACAAATGTAGGGCGGGGCCTGATTTTGTCTGTGAGGAATTGATTGGATGGTTGTGGTTTGCTATTGGTGGATCTCATGTGAGTGACAGGTTGCCCCGCCCTCATCATCAGAGAAGAGGGAGGAGAAGATATTCTGATTCAAGATTACCAGGAACATGAATTTAACACAATAATGATGTGCACCGATAAATCATTCAGAATAAATACTCCACTTTAAAGTGTTTTGAAGAGTTTTAAAGCTTTTAAATTCATTAAATGATGTTACATTTTTAATAGATGGCAGTAAAACAGTTGATTTTACAGATTCAGTGTGTGATTTGAGCAGAAGCAGGAATATCAACACGTGTACGTCAGATGCACAGACCTCAAATCTCGCTCCAGAAACTCTTTCTTCACCACCTCGACTTCCTCTGCGCTCTCACTTTAAACAGAAATGACTCGAGGAATAATTAGGAACACTTGGAGCTCTTTATGATAGCACGGCATAAATATTTATCCCTGTCCAGAAATACAGACGTCCTAGGTGCGCTCGCAACACCCTCCTTACGATCTCATGCCAACGCCCGAGGACTCGCAGGCCAGACGATCAAGGGTTTTTTTGTTGTGGTGTGGATCAAATGCTAAGGCCCTTATTCTGTATTTATTGTCTTGCATTTTTGTGCTAATAAATGAGTGACAGACAGCTCGAGGTGGGGCGGCAGTGGTTTTGTAGCCGTTTTGTATTTTCCCCCGGGTCACTGAGGATCAGAGTTTTTAACAACGATTCTCAAATGGAGGGGAATGAGGAGAGAGCATATCTAATTGCTTTCATATGCCGTATTATTGGCTGATTTAAATAATTGCAGACACCAGGGGCTGGGGGGGCATGACCTTTGACCCCTGCGGCGGCCCCGAGCACAACTATGGTAAAAGCGCCTTTTTCCAGTGTAAAAACTGTTTCATGAAAAGAAGTTGCTTTTAACTGCTTGTTAATTGACAGACGGTGTGAAACTAAACTGATTGAAGCAAAATCATTCTGATAGAGGATAATAAAACGTTCATTTTTTAATAAATCATTTGAGCGAATGATTCAATGACTCACTGAAATCAGCGGAAGAGTCACTGAACCAATCAGTGAATCAATCTCTGTTTAGTGATTCAAAAGAGTCACTAGAAGGAATCGCTGAATCGCTGTGTAAATAATCACCCGTCGTTCTGTCCATCTCACAGACAAACGGATGGGATTCATACCTGTCAGCTCTTTCTTTAACTTGCGAAGGTCTTTTGCGAGATCTTCAAACTTGACCTGTGCGGCGTGGAAGAGATCCTGAGGTTCAGGCAGCGGGAAAACGCTTTTCTCTGTTCCTGCGTTCTGAAACACAACAACACAATCTTTCAGGAAGAAAGAAAGAGAAACTGTCTGCTTGTGCATGACAAGAATTTTCTTATTTGGTATTTTTGTCTTGTTTTCCATTACAATTATCTACCCAGCTAACAAAAAAAAATATTCTAAATACATTATGAAAACGTCATTCATGAATTTAAAATGTTTTTAAATAGTTTTTTCTTGGTTATTTGAACGTTAAGGGAAAATTCCGTTGTATCATTCTTCAAACAAAATAGGAACATTACTTTTGAATGTTCTGAAACAAGTAGCAACATTTAAAAAAACTCAACATCCAACTAAAACATTTCAGAAAAAGTTGAAATTTTGATTTACGGGCGCTAAAGTGCGGCAAAATGTTCAAAGTGGGCGGAGCCACTTTTACTAAAATGGCTATAACTCGTGAACGGAATAAGATATTTTCATCAAATTTGGGACACGTGTGTATGGGCTCAATCTTTGCTCACAGTAAAAAAAAAAGCGGGGATTGAACACTTGGGGGCGCTATAAATTTTGCATCAAATCATGAAAACAGCTATAACTATGTAACCGTTAGTCCGATTGACTTGAAAATTGGCATGCAGTGTCTTGCTCCAAGGAGCCATGATTGTCTTTGAGGACATTTGCGTATCTCGAAAAACATGAAACTCGTGGGCATGTTGGACTCATGGGCTCAAGAATTTTGAAAGAAATCGCCACTAGGTGGAGCTTTACGCCTCTGTAATCACGTGCGATTCCACAGATCCACAAAATATTCATATCATTTGATAGATCTCCTCATACTGAACAACTTTGCCTCAAAAACCACTGCTGTCAATCAAATCGTTCATTAAATATTAACGATTATTTAGAAAACCTACTTTTTGCGAACTAGTCCTAGGTTTTTCGCCCAATCGGAACCAAATCAGTGCAGTACAATTCTCTGATCTCTCTAAATCAATAATTGTCAAAAAAAGTTGAACTTTACTTTTATAACAGGGTCATTTAGAAAAGGGGCGTGGCAAAATATACTCAAAAGCCTATAAATCCTAAACGAAAACATGAAAATAAACAACCATGCAAACTTTTATGGAGATCGGACCATAGATGGCGCTATAACTGTTGAAAAGCTTTATAAACCATATATTTCTTATGGTAAATTGCCTGTATTGGCTGTAAATGGTGTTTTCCATCTATGATTGAGATGGTTACAGGCTTTCTAAATGAAACAATACCTTTTTACGCATGTGCTTAAAGGCCTTAAGCACTTGAACCCCGATAACTGCTGCTCGCAGCTATATTAAGTCTTGTTTTCTGAGAAATTGATCAAAATGAAGTAAGTTTTTGCTTAAAGTAAGAACAAATATCTGTCATTGTGAGTCAGAAAAAATAAACTACTTTTCTCTTTGAATAAGATGGTTTTTCTGACTTGTTTTAATCTTGAACTCACTTAATTTTGATAGATTTTTCAGAAAACAAGACTTAATATCTTCAGTCATTTCTCTTCTCCAGTAAATGTATCTTGATTTAAGAATGTTTAGATATTTGTGCTGGAAAACAAGACAGAAATACTGAGGAAGAACATAATTTCTGCACCACCAGAACTATATTACTGAATCATTTCTTCAGATGTCTTTGACGGCTGTTCTGTTTTATTGCATTACATCAGTGTTACTGTCAGTTTATGGGGTTAAACAGCCACAGAGAGCCGTTTTGGTGATGTGAAGGAAAGCACTGCTAGAACAATGATTCAATCATGAGGCTAAAGCTCAAACGGCTGTACCTCGTCCATGTTTCTCAGGTAGTAAGACACCACATAATCCACCAGACTTATACGATTGTCCTGATGGGAAAAGAAAAGAATTAGTAGATGTTGAGGTGACCGTATCACACCAAATCAAATGAAGCACTTCTGCTGCAAACACATTCAAACGAAGTTCAGTTCAGGTTTATGGTGTTATTATTTTAATACCCTGCTCTTGACATCTTTTAATTTAGGAAGAATCTCCAGTCCGAATCCATCCGCCTGTCCTCTGGTTCTGTTTCCACCGTTCATGTAGTTTCCAAAGGCCAAAACGAGACCGATCACATCCTTCACACTCTCATTCTCAAGAAACACCTGTAGAAGCACAGCAAACACAGAAATACACACTTACATACTTCATCTGCAGCATACTAGTGTACTGCATACTGCGCATCAGAGCTGTTACATGACCTCACTTTGTCGAAGGTACCATATAATTTTGTTTTTCTGACCATTATTTTTCAATTTTAATCCCTATATAAAAGAAATGTCTGAGTTTTTTTTTTGGAAGTTCAATGAAATTATGAGTCAAGAAGATGTTAAAAATCATGTTTGATGTTGTTCCGGTCAATTCATTACTCTGGAATTGGAAGGAATAATCAAATATAAACATACTAATTCAAAAAGTCTTGCAGCACGCAACAATAATCATTTCAATCAGCAGTATGTCACACTGACGTCACATGACCTCATTTTGTTGCATGTCTACTTAGAGAGTGGTCTGCACATAAATTGTGTTCCTGATTTCATTGTTTTTTGATGTATTTGCCATTTTTAATCCTGAAATCTTTGACAAATAACATGTCAAGAAAATGTTTGATGTTGTTTCTGCTTGATTCGTCACTCTGGAAATAGGGAAACGGGAAATGTAGTATGTCATAAAGGTCATTTCACATACTGTGCACAATATGCACACTGCAGGGTTAGTTCACCCAAAAATGAATATTTTGTCATATCCTGACTTCCTGATCCTTTTACTCACAAATCTGACTTTATATCACGCAACTGACGTTTTAATCACGCAATTCTGACTTAATTCCTTGCAATTGCGAGTTTATATCAAACAATTGCGAGATATAAAGTCAGAATTGCGAGATATAAAGTCGGAATTGCAAGATATAAAGTCTGAATTGCGAGATATAAAGTCAGGATTGCGAGTTATAAAGTCAGAATTGCGAGATATAAAGTCAGGATTGCGAGATATAAAGTCAGAATTGTGAGATATAAAGTCAGGATTGCGAGATATAAAGTCGGGATTGCGAGTTATAAAGTCAGAATTGCGAGATATAAAGTCAGGATTGCGAGATATAAAGTCGGAATTGCGAGATATAAAGTCAGGATTGTGTGATATAAAGTCTGAATTGCGAGATATAAAGTCTGAATTGCGAGATATAAAGTCGGAATTGCGAGATATAAAGTCAGAATTGAGTGATATAAAGTCAGAATTGCGAGATATAAAGTCAGGATTGCGAGATATAAAGTCGGAATTGCGAGATATAAAGTCAGAATTGCGAGATATAAAGTCAGAATTGCGAGATATAAAGTCAGAATTGCGAGATATAAAGTCAGAATTGCGAGATATAAAGTCAGAATTGCGAGATATAAAGTCAGAATTGCGAGATATAAAGTCAGAATTGCGAGATATAAAGTCAGAATTGCGAGATATAAAGTCAGAATTGCGAGATATAAAGTCAGAATTGCGAGATATAAAGTCAGAATTGCGAGATATAAAGTCAGAATTGCGAGATATAAAGTCAGAATTGCGAGATATAAAGTCAGAATTGCGAGATATAAAGTCAGAATTGCGAGATATAAAGTCAGAATTGCGAGATATAAAGTCAGAATTGCGAGATATAAAGTCAGAATTGCGAGATATAAAGTCAGAATTGCGAGATATAAAGTCAGAATTGCGAGATATAAAGTCAGAATTGCGAGATATAAAGTCAGAATTGCGAGATATAAAGTCAGAATTGCGAGATATAAAGTCAGAATTGCGAGATATAAAGTCAGAATTGCGAGATATAAAGTCAGAATTGCGAGATATAAAGTCAGAATTGCGAGATATAAAGTCAGAATTGCGAGATATAAAGTCAGAATTGCGAGATATAAAGTCAGAATTGCGAGATATAAAGTCAGAATTGCGAGATATAAAGTCAGAATTGCGAGATATAAAGTCAGAATTGCGAGATATAAAGTCAGAATTGCGAGATATAAAGTCAGAATTGCGAGATATAAAGTCAGAATTGCGAGATATAAAGTCAGAATTGCGAGATATAAAGTCAGAATTGCGAGATATAAAGTCAGAATTGCGAGATATAAAGTCAGAATTGCGAGATATAAAGTCAGAATTGCGAGATATAAAGTCAGAATTGCGAGATATAAAGTCAGAATTGCGAGATATAAAGTCAGGATTGCGAGATATAAAGTCAGGATTGCGAGATATAAAGTCAGAATTGCGAGATATAAAGTCAGAATTGCGAGATAAAAGTCAGGATTGCGAGATATAAAGTCAGTATTGTGTGATATAAAGTCAGAATTGCGAGATATAAAGTCAGAATTGCGAGTTATAAAGTCAGAATTGCGAGTTATAAAGTCAGAATTGTGTGATATAAAGTCAGAATTGCGAGATATAAAGTCAGGATTGCGAGATATAAAGTCAGGATTGCGAGATATAAAGTCAGAATTGCGAGATAAAAGTCAGAATTGCGAGTTATAAAGTCAGAATTGCGAGATAAAAGTCAGAATTGCGAGTTATAAAGTCAGAATTGCGAGTTATAAAGTCAGAATTGCGAGATAAAAGTCAGAATTGCGAGATAAAAGTCGCAATTACCTGTTTCATTTTTTATTCAGTGATGGAAAGAAACTTCCATACAGTTGAGTTAAGACAACAGTTAAGTCTTAACAACTATTGAAGAGCAAAATAAACCTAATCGCCGCTTTCCAGACTTTATTTTACCTTGCACACAGTAGAGATGGTCTCCACCTTACGATGGACAGAAGATATGGAGTCCGTAAAGACCGTCCGGAATATGATGCAGTGAGCGCGACCGGCGAAATCCGGAATCTGGGAGAGTTCGTACAGGAATCTGCACGGGAAGATGAAAGACAAAAACCAATAAGATCAAAGAGGTCACAGCGTCTTCACACGAACACACAAATCTGGATGTAACTAAGTGCACTTAAGTGTAATTAAGTCAAATATTAGCGGCACGAGTCACAGAGACACAATCATGTGCAGAGGATCGCTGGTTTCCTGTTTCATTAGCATACGGACGGACTCACACTGACTCACTACAGTGGAGGGTCAGAGGTCAAACACAGTGGTTTTACAGGAATGGTTAAGATGTTTGTACAGCATGTGAGAGTAAATTTATCACCCGCAGTTTTTAGAAACAGTATTTTCTTGTAAAACACTCCAACTTTTAATTTTCTTTTACAGTGTATAATGTTTAAGTCTTGAACAAATGAAGTTGATTGTTTTTATGAATTGAGGGATGAGTCAAAATGATGTGATTTATCCCGTCTTTAACTCTCCTCACTACATGGACTGAAGCAGCAGACTTCAAATATTATCTCCAGGTGTTTGAAATAAAATTTAAGGCATTTTAAGACCTTTTTAAAGACCTGCACGAATAAAATTACTACCGTATAGAGTGCAACAGTTCCCGTCCACTTTTTCAGTGATATTTTAAGTATTTTTCCATTAATTTCTCCCATAGGGAAGTCCTTGTAAAGCGTTATAAGCCATGAATCAAGCCAACCAGCTATGAGGAGAATCATAACATTACAAACTTTGATTTGAAGCAAAAACGTTTTTGAAAATCGGACAAAAAGACAAAGGTTAACAGCTTTAATCCCATGAAGCATTGCGAACAGCACAATCAAATTAAAAATGATTGAGAAATATAAAACTATTCATGTACAAATACTGATTATATATATATATTAGGGGTGGTTAATCTGTCTGATTTCCCGATTCGATTCGATTACGATTATTGAAGTCCCGATTCGATTACAGTCGATTTTCGATTATTAACGATTCTCGATTAGCGATTATTGATTTCCATTTCACAACAGTAAACGAAAATACACTACAAAGTGATTGCAGTATTAAAAAAAAGTCAGCTACTGAATTACTTAACTCTTTTATTGAGTAACAACAACTCAAAGCACTTTCTGTTTCATGTAGTTATAACTTCAGAATTATTTGTATGTCATATCGTGGAGAGTGCGCTGATTCGGTGGGATGACGGGCTTCAGGCGGTCGTCTTTAACCCACCCTGCCTCCTCTGGATGAAAGCAGGAAATGTGGGCCCTCAAGTTGCTCGTATTGCCGCAGTACTTCAGTTTAGTGTGGCAATGTCGACAGACCGCATGCGTTTTATCAACATGTTTAGAGCTCCTGCCATGAAAACCAAAATGAATCCACACGCTTCAGGGACGTGCACAGACATTTTGGGGGGCAGGGGCTCAAATGGAAAAAAGGGCACTTTAAATAAATAAATAATTTATTTATTAAAAAAAATAATAAACCCTTAAATATATTAAGACAACTCTGACTTCCCTTACACTCAAGCAATTGTTTTATACTCCACAGATTNTAAAACTATTCATGTACAAATACTGATTATATATATATATATATATAAAAACAATACATTTTATATTGTGGGCGGAGCTAAAGAGTTCTTTTGGCACTTTTTTTGACTCTAATTGGTGGAATTTTCTGTACAGAATCATGGGTAATGTAGTTTTTCACCACGAATTCAGCTGTTAAACATAATTATTTTAAAACCAAGTTGAAATAACATGGGCTGATGTCTTCAACAGAAACAAAAACCATCGATTAACATCCTCATAGCTCACAGTAGGGATGACTTTAAAATTATCGTTAAAAATGAATTCCCTATAGAGAAAATGAATGAAGTTTTAACTTCCAGAACTGAGTGTTGCACTCTATTTGGGGATGTAGGTGAATGTTATTTATGGTACTATCCTAAACCGAAAAATGTATGTAAAAAACGTCAATTTAAACAACTTTACAGGTCAAATAATAAAAGTTTTGACAAAAACAAGTTTTATAAAATTATAAACCTCCACATTTCAGCCTTGAATTTTTTTTTTAAGAAACAGGGATGAGTCAAAATGATAAATGATTATTAGTATTAATTTAAAATATTCTATGAAACATGCAGCGCTCACATTTATTTAATTAAATCATTACTTTTTGAAGTTTAATCATCACTAGACATGTGCCGATTTTCGGTAATACGATATATCACGATAATGAATGTGCACGATATTGTTATTGTGGGCACTTCAAAATACCGTTAATAAGACGCTGAATGAAAGCAAAGTGCACGTTCACTCTCTTGACAGCAGAGGGCGCTGATGGAACAGCAGAAATGCAGCGGTTACCCCGGAAACAGCACAAACAAAGCAACTGAGCTAGTGAAGTTTTTAAAATGCTCAATGTTGATCATCACAGCACCAAATACCTAATACATAAAGACTTAATAGGCTTTTTATTTTCAAACTTAAACATTTTTATATTTTAATCTGGACTACAACATCACATGCCTAATCATCACATTAAGGCATATCGCAATTCCTGTTTTTCCATCTCCAAATTTAAGACTCTTGGAATGATAATTAAGATTTAAGATTATAACTGAATATTAAATAACTGAATTTATTGTCCTAATATCCTTAAACCTCTGATCTGACTCACGACACATTCAGTGAAAGAGCGTTTGAAGGACGTACTGTTCAGGTTTATCCAGGAGTTTCACTTCATCTTCTTTAGACGTCTCGTAATGTTTCCTGATCTTGCCCAGCTCATCAGTCTGAGCTCTCTGCAAACATTCACAACCATTATGAGCAACATAAGTCCGTTCTGCAACCTTATATTATATGAACGAATCACGATTGACTGGTCATTCAGATAACCGGCTGACTACAGATGTAAAAGCATAAAGATATGTGTATAATTTAATCTCGGTATAAAATCGAGACTCAGAGTTAGTAACACACACACTATTAAATGTTTAATGAAATAATAAAGGCAGTTTTATTGACGAGATGAACAGCTGGTGCTGTTAAATCATGGACTGTAGAAAGTGAATAAAGAAGTCAGGTGTTAATCTCGTCAACATTCTTCTGCGCTCTCGGGTTTCTTTATGTACTCACATTTTCATATAAAGCTTCGATGGTCTCCAGATCCACCACAGAGTGATCCACCGTCAGAACAGCTGCAATATAAAGGAGAAACAAACACCATCCTCATTATTCCTGCTGCTTCCAGTAAGAGCCAGCAGATCCGCTCAGGGTCACAGAGAGAAAACAACCGCAAAAACACACCGAGATGAAAGTCTGATACCTTCGCTTTTCTGTTTGAAATGTTTGTGTTTTTTACATGTTTAAATGTGTCTCAGTGTGAATTTTGAGGTTATTTTCTCCCCAATACACACTAAATTATGAAAGTCTGATATATTTGTGTCATTGACGAATAAGGTTTTTAAAAGTGTAAAAAAACATAATGGAGATATAATTAATTTTGACGTTTTATTAAGTGTTGACAATGAGATTATGTGGTTTTTATAATCAATTAACACTGATTTTGTCATTATTTACAAGATGAACAAAATTTGTCACCAAAAAAGTCATTCGGTTTAACCAAACTTTCGGTTTTACCAAATGACGATATTTTCAAACAATGCTAACAGGCTGATATCGAGCAAATGGACAATCAAACATTTTATATTTAGTACAATTTTTTAAAATATTACAACATTTTCCAAAAAAAAAATACATTTATTACATTTTGAGATATTTTAATCACAAATGAAATGGATGTATTGGACGGTTGAACCGAATGACCTTTTGACACTTATATTTAAAATACCTTTATATGAAGCAAAATATAATTAAAACCTTTTGGATTCAATAAAAGCGATCTAGCTGTACTACCTTACACACTTTGGATGTCATATCTTTGTTTTTTAATTATTATTAAGACCTTTGGACAAAAAAAAATGACCCGTCTCGTCATTGACCCAATTAAAGATTCAGATTTCATTCTACATCACGCGTTTTCTGTTTGAAATGTTTAATTCCAGGTTTAAATGTGTGTTTTTTGGGGATATTTTCTGTCATTTTAACCTGAGTGGTTTTATTAAATAGTCTGACTTACTTCTCTTACTTTTCTGAATGCAATTAGATCAATCAACTGACTTAAAGTTATGAACAGTCATTTCATAAAGACAATTTATAGATATTTCAGATTGTGCTCTATTTCTAAGTGACCAATCAGATGTAAGTCAATGATCATGTGACTCTGTCAGTTTGTGTGTTTCTATCCATCAGCGTCAGACTCATTCAGATCTCACACAGCCTCCGTGCATCATTTGTCGTTTCAGAGGACATTATATGAATTTATTATTATATTTAGTAATTTTTATTATTAATAATATTTTATATTTTATTAAATCATCTTTTTATCTTATTAATGTTAATAAAACATTTAATTTATGTATTTATTAATAAAAAAAAGCATTTGATTATTTTTTTTAATTGCTCCTTGCAAATCTGCATTCAAAAGCATCTCCATTTCATACTTGGTCTTCAATTTGCAAACTTAAACATAATATTCAATTCTGAGTTCATATTATTATTACTAATATGATTATGTTCTCATTAATTTAAATAATGCATATAATTTTAATTATTTATTTATTAATAACAATAAATTTTCATAAACTGCTCCTTTTTAAATTTCAATTTCAATTTTCATTCAAAATAATCCCTACTAAAGTTCTACTTGTACCATATATATCAAATAAATCATCTGATATCATTTTAATCACTGCTATGTGCTTTATCTGTGAGTTCACTGATTATTCTCTGTGTGTGTGTGTGTGTGTGTGTGTGTGTGTGACACTCTCAGATCATTAGGGAGGTGTTGCTCGTGTTGGCGCTGTGGAGACAGTCACCGGCTACAATAAACAAATCAACCTGCCAGCAGGATCAGACATGCAGGCGCTCGGACAACTGCACACACTCCAAACACACACACACACACACCCCTCAAAAATCCAACTGCAAAATAGACGCAGAAACAGAGAGAAGTAGATGGTCCATCTGTGACGAGAGGGATGATCTGTAGTTCAATACCAGTAATAATGTGAAGGTGTTGGAGATCTCACCATGCTGAATGTCCTTCATCTCCAGGTGGAGGCTGGATATTAATATTCCCACGGCCTGAGAGCGTTTGCCATCCAGCAGCTTGATGATCTACAAGAAATAAAAGATGCTCATAATTATCACTGTCTATGATGATGTCGTAGTAAAGCTCTGTTTCAGGAGTCACGTCATGTGCCTTCATCTCTAACAAGCAGAAACATCAAAACGAGCTTCAAACGCTCACATGTGATGCTGTCACAATCAGGACCTCGCTGTGAGAAAACGGCACCATAAAAGGGCATCATTGAGGTCTGGACGAGCACAGAGGAGATTTTATAACGAACTATAAATTCACAGGATTTTTATTTGTACCTACACATGGTCACAATTACTAATGACTGAATTCCCTCATAAAGGCCACAACAGTGTTGGCACGGTAAAGACCCGCTCTAAAACTTAATGTTTCGGTCTTCTTCATTAGGTAGCGACGGCATTGCGGTCGTTAAGCTACTGCGGCGTTCAGTGGGAACCAGCGCGACGGGTCTTTAGAAGTGAGTATTGCGTTACGGCAGGTGAAGTGAGCGTTCATTACTCATGTGAGCAGAGATACAGTTCAGAACCTCTCCACAATAATTTGATTAAACATTATTAAGAAATATGTGTGAATGTAAACATAAAGGACTAGTTCAGTTCAGAATTAAAATCTCCTGATGATTTCATCCAAGATGTTCATGTCTTACTTTCTTCAGTGGAAAAGAAATTGAGGAAAACATTCCAGGATTTTTCTCCATATAGTGGACTTCACTGGGGTTCAACGGGTTGAAGGTCCAAATGTCANATTCACAGGATTTTTATTTGTACCTACACATGGTCACAATTACTAATGACTGAATTCCCTCATAAAGGCCACAACAGTGTTGGCACGGTAAAGACCCGCTCTAAAACTTAATGTTTCGGTCTTCTTCATTAGGTAGCGACGGCATTGCGGTCGTTAAGCTACTGCGGCGTTCAGTGGGAACCAGCGCGACGGGTCTTTAGAAGTGAGTATTGCGTTACGGCAGGTGAAGTGAGCGTTCATTACTCATGTGAGCAGAGATACAGTTCAGAACCTCTCCACAATAATTTGATTAAACATTATTAAGAAATATGTGTGAATGTAAACGTAAAGGACTAGTTCAGTTCAGAATTAAAATCTCCTGATGATTTCATCCAAGATGTTCATGTCTTTCTTTCTTCAGTGGAAAAGAAATGAATGTATTTGAGGAAAACATTCCAGGATTTTTCTCCATATAGTGGACTTCACTGGGGTTCAACGGGTTGAAAGTCCAAATGTCAGTTTCAGTGCAGCTTCAAAGAGGAGTAAGAGACTTATCTAGAGAAACCATCGGACATTTTCTAACAAAAATAAAAATTATACACTTTTTAACCACAAATGCTCGTCTTGCACTGCTCTGTGATGCTCTGCTCTGTAACGTTTCTGCTTGTTTGCAATGCAATTGTAAATAAAGAACTGGTGTTTGAATAAGTACAGCGTTTTCTGTGACGCTCCACGCATTACGTAATCATGTTGGAAAGGTCACGCGTGACGTAAGCGGAAGTACCGCGGTAGAGCGAAAATTTCATTTTCTCCTCCAACTTCAAAATCGTACGACATCGTTGTTTTACCTTTTTTTGTAAAGGCCGTTTGACTTAGTCTTCAACGTTCACTTTTTAAACACTGGATTGGTACTTCCGCCTACGTCACGCGTGACCTTTCCAACATGATTACGTCATGCGTGGAGCGTCACAGAAAACGCTGTACTTATTCAAACACCAGTTCTTTATTTACAATTGCATTGCAAACAAGCAGAAACGTTACAGAGCAGAGCATCACAGAGCAGTGCAAGATGAGCATTTGTGGTTAAAAAGTGTATACAATTTTATTTTTTTTAGAAAATGTCCGATGGTTTCTCTAGATGAGACTCTTATTCCTCGTCTGGGATCATGTAGAGCTCTTTGAAGCTGCACTGAAACTGACATTTGGACCTTCAACCCGTTGAACCCCAGTGAAGTCCACTATATGGAGAAAAATCCTGGAACGTTTTCCTCAAAAACCTTTATTTCTTTTCAACTGAAGAAAGAAAGACATGAACATCTTGGATGACATGGGGGTGAGTAAATTATCAGGACATTTTCATTCTGAAGTGAAATAAACCTCAGATGATGCACATCCATGATGCAAATCTCCCATTCCTCCACATCCCAAAGCTGCTGTATTAGATTGAGGAGGCCGTTTGAGTTTAGTGAACTCACTGTCATGATCAAGAAACCAGTTTGAGATGATGTGAAGATGGGTAGACTGGACATGGTCAGCAACAATACTCAATACTCAAAAGATGCTCGATTGGTACTAAGAGGCCCAAAGTGTGCCAAGAAAACATCCTCACACCATGACAAGACAGGATGATCCATGCTTTCATGTTGTTTACACCAAATTCTGACTCTTCCATCTGAATGATGCAGTAGAAATAAAGACTCATCGGAACAGGGAACGTTTTCCAATCTTCTGAAACACATTGTTCCATGAGGAGAAGTTTATGAATTCTGGAATCGCGATCCACATCCGTATGAATCCTGCGTGTTCAGTCGGCCGTCGAGCGCTTCCCAGAATAGACGGCCAATAAACAGAGCATTAAAGGCTTAAAGTCAGAAACAATTAAAATGTCAGTTTGTTTAAGAAGCATTATTACAGTTCAAGTCACATATTAATGATTCATCTGGCCGTGTGATGTTTACATACTTCACAGAGCTAGAGGAACACCAGAACACGCAGCAGAAAGGACCGAAAGAAGAGAAAATAAAGGACAAAAATAAATAAACAATTAATTAATTAATTAATAGGTAAATAAATTCACAAAATAAATAAGGTTGGAGTAATTTCTGCAGTTTTTGGAGTGAAGAGTTTGAGTTCTGAAAATTACTGCATATTTTTAAAGTACAATGAACTCAACAGGTGATNCTGATAATGAAATATTTAAAATAATGAAATTGAATATTACAACAGCACACACACACACACACACACACACTTCCTGACTCCAGCATTATTCTGACGTCTTATACGCACAAATATTCGGACACATGTTCTCCTGAAAGCTCGGCTGACGCCACATGTTAGTCATTAGAGCTCGTCCAGTGAGCAGACGGAGATGACAGAGGCTCCGCCCCCTCATGTCATCCCGCCGCGCTTTGATATGATAATCAGGAGCGAGAAAAGGCGCCGAGAATCCGTGCAGCGGATGCATCCGAACACATGACACAAATTAGCCGTCGTGTTTGACCCTGCCCTCCGCTGATTCCCAATTGATTGTTTTTGGGAGAGCTGTGCTGCTGATAGACGCCTCTCCGCACACTTTGAAGAGCGTGATTTCCATATTATCTACATGTGTCCGGCACAAACACACACACACCAGCATTTGATTTACATAATATGTGCACAGATTAAAACACGCACACACACACAGATTTCCTCACCTCTCCAAACAGACT
>RJVU01018862.1:648176-659990 GCA_003731715.1 Anabarilius grahami | reverse complement strand
GACAAAATTAATCCTCAAAATCAACATTACTGAAAAACTTATTTTTTCCAGTACAAAAAAAATGCTAAACTTTGACAAAAAGTCATTTTATTGTCATAACTGTGATTTCATAATATTTAGATATGAATCCAACTAAAAAAACTTGTGTAAAGATGTCTTTCAGTCAGCTCATTTTCCAAAAAATGGGCAAAAATCTCACACTAAACCATGTCAGATTATCCATGTTATCCCCATGAATGAAAGTTAGAAATGTGGGTCTTTTATAAAGTGAATTTGACATAAAAAGCTGTTTTTGTATAAAAACCTATTTAAAAAAATATTATTTAATTTATTTATATAAATTTTAAAAAAATATTATAAATCCTCCAAAAACTGCACAAATATGAAGTAAAAACATTAATAAACAGAGTAAAATTACATTTGTTTAAAAAAACTTTTATTTTGTTACAAAATTACATTTTGTTGCTTGGAGACCCCAAAGACCCTGAGTGTGACTTTTTTTTCTACACCAACATAAAAACAAGATATCGCTCAATTTTTGTTTTTATTTGTAGATCTAGAAAGTGTAACAACTGCACAAAGTTTCATGTCATTTGGACAAAGAGAACATTTTTTATTTTTATTTTAGCAAACGTCATTCAGGGTCTAAAAAGACCCCAAAGACCCTATAAGGGGTTGAGTATTTTTATATATTTGTAAAATATTTCTTACATATAGATATAAAGCATTTCTTTAATTGATGAATTCATATTCACTTTCATGTTGAAATAAACACTTCTGTTAATTAGTTAATGCTGATCATGAGCTCAAAGAGCCTGTATGGTCTGAGCAGCGTTACACACGTGAAGGCAAACACGCCTGCGCTGTCATCACTCTGAGCTCTCAGACGCGACGCCACATGTGAGACAGCAGCAGTATTGATCACGTCCCGACACACCTGACGCTCGCTATCGGCCCGTCGGATCCTGCTATATTGCACCGTCAGGACATCGACTCCAGACTCGTCTGGCTTTCCTGGAGGCCGGATTCTCAGAAGGGTGATTCAGAACGTGTAAACACACACATAAATGGTGGATCTGCAAACGTGTCGCTTGTGTTTAGCCATTCTTTCAGAAAATTTGCATTGTCCTGCCAAAACAAGAGAGTTCCAGCATCTATTAACCTTTTCACTGTCGCTAAAACGTATTAAAGGCTTCATAACGAATCAGTGATTTCACTTAGAAATGCAGAGCATAGCTGGATACTCGCTCATAAAAATGCATTAATCCTAATTCACTTGAAATAATATTATTTTTGTGTTAAAAATCAGAAAAGCCTGCAGCTCTCATTGCAAAATGAAGTTCATCTATGGGAAACTGTAGTAATTCAATGGTTAAAGGTGATGTTGGAGTTGTTTTGGATGCTCTAATACTTTCTTGCAGAATGAACTAAGTAAACAGCTGTAAACACTGGCGCTTTTAAACCGTTGCTCTGTTTGTTTGAGCGTCACGACCAGCTCAACACAGCAACACTGACTCACCCTCATGCAGTTAGTCATTATTTGTGCAATTCTGCATTTCAGATACTCTTCAGCTGTGAGGATCAGATCTGACGGACGGTCTGAACAACACATACCTGCGATCGGAGAGATTCTCGCACACACACTTATACTCTATAAAGAATGACGGGTGATGGATGTGATTCACATCACAACTAACCAAGTGCCAACTAATCTAGTGGCATTTCTCTCGAAAACTCATTCATTCACATATTTTTATGCAAATTCTGGGATATTGCATAATAAACACTGGATGGAAATACCAAAACGTGAATCAGAGCATAAAAAACATATGCGCTCAATAGAGGCGGCTATTTTCTATTATTCAATAAGAAAGCATGCGCATAAACTACAATGGAAACACATTTAATGAATAAATTCCTGGATGTAAATAACGTTTTAGTAATTTTGAAGGGTGTTTTTGCCATTTTTATTAGTTTTTAAATTAAAAAAATGTCTATATTGTCTTTATTAATTTTTATGTCACTTTTTTGCAAATTTGGCCAGGATTCCGGGGTTAAACTACTCTTTTTCGAAAAACATCCTGNTCGAAAACTCATTCATTCACATATTTTTATGCAAATTCTGGGATATTGCATAATAAACACTGGATGGAAATACCAAAACGTGAATCAGAGCATAAAAAACATATGCGCTCAATAGAGGCGGCTATTTTCTATTATTCAATAAGAAAGCATGCGCATAAACTACAATGGAAACACATTTAATGAATAAATTCCTGGATGTAAATAACGTTTTAGTAATTTTGAAGGGTGTTTTTGCCATTTTTATTAGTTTTTAAATTAAAAAAATTTCTATATTGTCTTTATTAATTTTTATGTCACTTTTTTGCAAATTTGGCCAGGATGCCGGGGTTAAACTACTCTTTTTCGAAGGACATCCTGGGATTTTTAATGACCACAGAGCAGTGTTAATTTTGACAGCAAATTTTGATTTAGTTTTAGTCATATTTTAGACATCGGAAATTGTTTTAGTTTTAATCTACAGTAGATTTAGTTGACTAAAACTAAAGGATTCAGTTAAATTGTAATGCATCAACTAAGCATTTCTCAGTAACTCACAGATCCAGTACAGTGATGTACATCCGATATTCTCCCAGCTACATTCATTTCAGAAATAACCAGCTGTTACTTTACTCTGACATTTTAACATAATTGTGTGTTTTTGACTGTTCAAGTGCAAAAAGACACGAAGGAGAGCTCAGTTCAGTGCTTGTCATGGACTAGTTTTTAAAATGTTTGATTTGATTAGATTTTTTAGTTTTTCTGCTTGTATTGTAATTTTAGTAACAAATTTTTGTAATTTTTGTGTTTATGTCTTATAGTTCTGGCTTTTAGATGTCTATATAGTTTTTTTTTAGTTATTTTAGTACATCAAATTAAGCTAAGCTCAGAAACTAGATGAAATAACATTTTTAATCTAGTTTCAAGTAATGAAGATTTTTATGGTTTTAGGTTTAGTTAACTATAATAAACCTGATACTTATAAAATCTATATTGAATAATGTGTCAAATAATGTTCTTAGTGTTTCCTTCCTGTGGCAGAAGCTATAAACTATGAATTAAATGGAAAATTAAATTAAATTAAATACAGTATATTGTGTCAACAAAATAACAATAATGCCCAGGAAAAAAAATGTAGGTTATAATGCGTGATTTTTAACTATAAACGAGCCCAAAATACACAGTGACTCTTATTTTGAAAGGTGAGGGAGATAAAATATGCTTACAACCATCTAGAACACGACTAAAACTATGACGAAAATCTACTCTCGTTTTCATCAACGAATAAAAACAGCGCCGCGTTTTGTTTACAATTCAAATGTGTGGATCTTCTACACAGGACATTAGTCCTGACCGGATATCTTTCCATAACGTCCCTGTATCATTTTCGCCTTGTTTTTATTCGTTGACGAAAATCAGAGTAGATTTTCGTCATAGTTTTAGTCATTCAAAACTCTTTTTTATTTAGTCATTGTCTGGTTTTGGTCTGTGAAAAAATGCCGTTGACGAAAATTATGACGAAAATTATTCGTCAACGAAATTAACGCTGCCACAGAGAGTCAGAACCTCGGTTTAACGTCTCATTCGAAGGATCTTAAACGGTTCCAATACTCTTTTCTGCTGTATTGATACACCGATAGAAGCTGCGCATTCTCTCCGATGGCGAACTGACACTCGCCTCCTCGCACTCACTCGTCTCATTCGCGCCGGTTGAACAGTGCTTGTATTGTGCATCATTTTAATCATTCCCGCAGGGTTGCGAGTACTAAATTTAGTTCTTTTTCGGCTTATTATCCACCTGAAAATTTTCATTTGTCTCTTTATTCTATTGTATTTTCTGAGTTTTGTAAATGTTTTAAAAACGGTTATGCCAATGTTAAGGGAACATTTAATTTCATCATTCTTCAAACATTGTGGGAACGTTACTTTTGAAAGTTCTCTGAACGTTTTGAAACAAGTAGTAACATTTAAACAATGTTAGACAAATGTCCAACTAAAGCATTTCAGAAAACAAAAGTTGCATGTACACTGCCCTCCAAAAGTTTGGAAACACCCCTGGCAAAGTGTGGTTTTGGACGATATCAGCATAAATCCTTATCATTATTTGGTGCAAATACATTAAAAGTGACTTGACATTATCATTGAAGACCAGCGATAATAATTTTCATTTTGATTACATAATAATGGCAATATATACATGTCCCTTTGCCAGCTGTGATGCCTGGTTACTGGTTTAAACTTGGCCCAGGTTTGTAGAAGATGTTTGGGTCAGCACACCTTAATAGCTTCAACAATTGATTGCCAATTAAGTTTAGAATACAATGAACCAATTAGAACCCAGTTTAGGTTAGATAGCTGCTAATGGTGGATATTTTGATGAATGTATAAACTGTTCATGTAATAAAATATGTTTTCGTAGTTTGTGTTGTCCCTTATCAGTGCAAAATTATCACAAATTAAAAAGTATTCATGCCAATATTGTCCAAAACCCCACTTTTCTAGGGTGTTTCCAAACTTTTGGATGGCAGTGTACGATGTATTTTTGTGCTAACATTTTGAGAACATTATTAAAGACCAGATAACTTTGAACAAACATTCAATTAATGTTACTGGAAGAACGTTTGTTCATAACTTTGAGAGAACCTTAAAAGTTAAACAAAGTTCTGAGAATGTTCCTGTTAGCTGCGAAGGAGTAGAGAGTGAGAAGCAGAATTAAGTCTCTCAAAGTTTGTTGAAACAGACCAACAAAGACTCGACAGGAGCGATGTCTGATGCTCACGTAGCAGAAGCCCAGAGTGACCACACACACACACACACACACACACACACTCAGGCGACGTGGAGCCCCAGCTGATTGATCAGGTGTGTCTGGACTGTTTTGGGTCTTCTTGGACGCCAGACCAGTGCTGACCTGCACTCATTACATTACATTGGCACTGTAGAGTGAAAAGACACTGCAGATACTGATGAAAGAGTCATTTCTACCTGATCCCACCAAAATATTTGACTTGAATTAAGCCAGTTTATTCAACATGTACTCAAACAGTAAAACTCAAAATCATTTGTACACTCCATACTCAGACCAAAAAAACTCAGGCGCAATTGATAATATTATCTTAGCCATCTTATAAACTCCTCTCGGGCATGCAAGTTCTCTTTGAATGCGGAAACATCAAATTCTCAAGCATTCGATTAAATTTCATATTTGAAATCACCAATGACAACAACTATTGTTTCTAAACGCTCGAATCATGACATTTACCAATCGGCGATTGGCTCTTATTTAGAAGGCGGGACTTATTCCACCGTATTGCGCGTTGCATCTTTTCTCTTCTCTGATGACGATTGCGGGGCAACCTGTCACTCACATGAGATCCACCAATAGCAAACCACAACCATCCAATCAATTCCACACAGACAAAATCAAGCATTTGTTCTTGTTTGCGAAGCCGTTTCACTTGTTTATAGGACAGAATAGAGAAGAAAAGACCAGCACAACTTACGTTTCATGATATTTATAGACAGTTGAGTTAAAGTTCTACAATTAATATGAAATATTAATAGCTCAGATCATTTGATTTTGGAAGAAAGCCCCGCCCTACATTTGTTCTTGTTTGCGAAGCCGTTTCACTTGTATATAGGACACAATAGAGAAGAAAAGACCAGCGCAACTTACGTTTCATGATATTTATAGTCAGATGAGTTAAAGCTCTACAATTAATATGAAATATTAATAGCTCAGATCATTTGATTTTGGAAGAAAGCCTCGCCCTACATTTGTTCTTGTTTGCAAAGACGTTTCACTCGTTTATAGGACAGAATAGAGAAGAAAAGACCAGCGCAACTTACGTTTCATGATATTTATAGACAGTTGAGTTAAAGCTCTACAATTAATATGAAATATTAATAGCTCAGATCATTTGATTTTGAAAGAAAGCCCCGCCCTACATTTGTTCTTGTTTGCAAAGATGTTTCACTCGCATATAGAACAATAGAGAAGAAAAGACAAGCACAACTTATGTTTCATGATATTTATAGTCAGATGAGTTAAAGCTCTACAATTAATATGAAATATTAATAGCTCAGATCATTTGATTTTGGAAGAAAGCCCCGCCCTACATTTGTTCTTGTTTGCGAAGCCGTTTCACTTGTATATATGACACAATAGAGAAGAAAAGACCAGCGCAACTTACGTTTCATGATATTTATAGTCAGTTGAGTTAAAGTTCTACAATTAATATGAAATATTAATAGCTCAGATCATTTGATTTTGGAAGAAAGCCCCGCCCTACATTTGTTCTTGTTTGCGAAGCCGTTTCACTTGTTTATAGGACAGAAAAGAGAAGAAAAGACCAGCGCAACTTGCGTTTCATGATATTTATAGACAGTTGAGTTAAAGCTCTACAATTAATATGAAATATTAATAGCTCAGATCATTTGATTTTGGAAGAAAGCCCCGCCCTACATTTGTTCTTGTTTGCAAAGACGTTTCACTTGTTTATAGGACACAATAGAGAAGAAAAGACCAGCGCAACTTGCGTTTCATGATATTTATAGTCAGTTGAGTTAAAGCTCTACAATTAATATGAAATATTAATAGCTCAGATCATTTGATTTTGGAAGAAAGCCCCGCCCTACATTTGTTCTTGTTTGCGAAGCCGTTTCACGTGTATATATGACACAATAGAGAAGAAAAGACCAGCGCAACTTATGTTTCATGATATTTATAGTCAGTTGAGTTAAAGCTCTACAATTAATATGAAATATTAATAGCTCAGATCATTTGATTTTGAAAGAAAGCCCCGCCCTACATTTGTTCTTGTTTGCAAAGATGTTTCACTTGTATACAGGGCACAATAGAGAAGAAAAGACGAGCACAACTTCCCTTTCATGACTTTAAGGTTATCAGGTTTGTTAGTGAGACACAGAATGTGCCTGAAACGCCCTCTAGTGGTGAAAAAGATGTGGCTTCCTTTAAGTACAAGCTATAAACACTATGTTAACACACAAAGCATCTTTACAGGAAGTTTACAGAAATCTTCTGACTGTTATGTACAAACAGCAAAGATATCAATCTCATTATTTGTCATGGCTGTGACGCACCTTTTTGGCTTTGTTCTTCTTCTCGTACGTGTCTGACAGCGGTTTCTTCTTGGCTTGTACGGCGGCTTTAGAGAACAGATCCTCAAACTCTTTGGTGTTTATGATATCGGGCTCTTCCAGTGAACTCCAGAGCGTGTTATTACTGTAAAACACACACACATCGGTCAGTGTTTGAGAACATGGGTCAAGCACTCTTAAAATAACTCTGATGGAGGAACAGATGTGAAAAGGCAAACAGCATTAGTTTATTTCTACTTTCTGAGGTTGTTGCTGTGACTCCATAAAACTGAAGACACTGAGATTTAAACTCAAGACTAATCTGAAGTATCTTTGAACGACTCTCTCAGACTCCAGTATCGAGGATGAGAATTATTTGGTTTCTGCCGTTGCTGAGAAACACGAGCAACACAAACAGGCCGATGGCGTACGAGGGAGACTTTAAAGAGTTTCCACTCCTTTATCCTGAGGGAAAAAACTTATTTCGGGGAATACAGCCTGATAAGAGGATTCATATCCCAGCAGCCACCTCCACGCTATAACTGACTTTCATATATCAGAGTTTATGAAGGTCATCTGGTCAATGAAGTCTACACTAGGATGTTGATATGGTGATGCTCAAATGTTTCATCTCACATGTTTAAAAACAGACCCAAAGGAGGTTTTATTTTTATTCTTCTCACTAAAAGATATTTAAAAATCAAATAAAACACCAAAAATAAACAGAACTAGCTAGGTTAGCTGATTATCATAGAAATTGTCGTCAGTTCATACCGCCATTAACAGTTTCTCCGATAAGCGGACGCGATGAGACCCGTTTTCCTGTTTGTTCACGTGACGTTCGGCATAAAGCCTATGATTATTTGATAAATATTCTCGTAATGTTGAGAGGTAACGTTCTTAGAACAAACATAGGAACATCCTTATGATGTCATTAATGTTTGCTGAATGTTTTTGTAATGTTAGCAGAAAACACTGTGACAACTAGAAACTTCGTTGTGACAAACTTTTATGTTGGCTTGACAAAGCCTTGTCCTGAAAGTTCAAAAGTTTTGTCATGTTGTTAGCATGTCTTTTGTAACATGTTTTAGCACATTGGTAGCATTAATTAGCACATTGCTAGCATGTTTTAACATGTTGCTAGCATGAATCTAGCATGATTTATCGCATTGCTAAAATTATGTAGCATGCTGCTAACATGTTTACCACATTGTTAGCATTAATTAGCATGTTGCTAACAGGTTTTAACCTCATTACCATGAACTAGAATGTTGCTAACATGTTTACCATATTGTTAGCATGAATTAGCATTTTGCTAACAGGTTTGAACCTCATTACCATGAACTAGAATGTTGCTAACATGTTTTAGCACATTGGTAACATGAATTAGCATGTTGCTAACAGGTTTTAACCTCATTACCATGAACTAGAATGTTGCTAACATGTTTTAGCACATTGGTAACATGAATTAGCACATTGCTAGCATTATTTATCGCATTGCTAACATTATTTAGCATGCTGTAAACATGTTTACTACATTGTTAGCATTAATTAGCATGTTTGCTAGCAGGTTTTAACCTTGTTACTATGAACTAGAATGTTGCTAACATGTTTTAACACATTGGTAACACGAATTAACATGTTGGTAGTATGAATTAGCATGAATTAACACATTGTAAACATGAATTAGCATGTTGATAGCATGATTTAGCATTCTGCTAGCATGTTTTAACATCACTAGCATGAATTAGCATGTTGATGGCATGATTTATCATGCTGCTAGCATGTTTTAACACATTGCTAACATGAATTAGCATGTTGGTAGCATGAATTAGCATGTTGATGGCATGATTTATCATGCTGCTAGCATGTTTTAACACATTGCTAACATGAATTAGCATGTTGGTAGCATGAATTAACATGTTGCTAGTATGATTAAGCATGTTGCTAGCATGTTTTAGCACGTTGGTAACATGAAATAGCACATTGCTATCATGATGTAACATGCTGCTAACATATTTTAGCACATTGCTAGCATAAATTAGCATGTTGCTAGCATGTTTTTAGAACATCATTCTTGGAATATTACACATAACTGATGAACGAAATCTTGGGAGAAAATGTTTTTTGACTATTATTCTTAGGAAGTTCTTTAATCATTGAAGGCACAATAACTATAGTAGTATATTAACGATAGAAAAATGACACTGGCTCGCCAGTATCTTCGAGCTCACAGAACATCAAACAATCAAAATGTTTGATAAAACACAGAAATGCGGTAGCAGCCACAGATATCACGGCTGAGCAGCGCGACTGTAATGATGTAATTTACCAGCACTCCTGTAACATTTACTGCCTCAGTAGAGCTGCAGGCGCGTGCGGTGAAGAATCACTGTACATCCTTCTCTAATCCCTCGAACAGTAACACAGGCCCATAAAGCTGCTCATATAAACACTTGAACGCGCAGCGGAAGCTCCTCTGAGCCCGTGACACAGGCGTGCAGATGCATTCACACAGCACTGCAGCACTGAGTGTGTGCGAGTCTTCAAGTGGAAATTAATGATACTGACTAAAACTACATTTATGCATTTGGCAGATGCTTTTATCCAAACTGATTTCCATTGCATTCTAAGTATGTATGCGATCAGTTCATGCATTTTGAATCAAACCCATGACCTTGGCATTGCTAATAAATATGATATTTGTAGTAACACATTAAAATAAGTTTAATGCAGATGGACAAAAGGCAAAAGTTTCTCGGGGAAACGCAAAAGTTTTGCGAGTGAGCAAAGTTTCTCGGGGAACGCAAAAGTTTCTCGGGGGAATACAAAAGTTTCTCGGGGAACGCAAAAGTTTCTCGGGGGAATGCAAAAGTTTCTCGGGGGAATACAAAAGTTTCTCGGGGGAACGCAATAGTTTTGCGAGAGACCAAAGTTTCTCGGGGAACGCAAAAGTTTCTCGGGGGAATGCAAAAGTTTCTCGGGGGAATACAAAAGTTTCTCGGGGGAACGCAATAGTTTTGCGAGAGACCAAAGTTTCTTGGGGGAACGCAAAAGTTTCTCAGGGGAATGCAAAAGTTTCTCAGGGGAATGCAAAAGTTTCTCGGGGGTACGCAAAAGTTTCTCGGGGAACGCAATAGTTTTGCGAGAGAGCAAAGTTTCTCAGGGGAATGCAAAAGTTTCTCGGGGGAACGCAAAAGTTTCTCAGGGGAATGCAAAAGTTTCTCGGGGGAACGCAAATGTTTCTCAGGGGAACGCAAAAGTTTCTTGGGGAACGCAAAAGTTTCTCAGGGGAATGCAAAAGTTTCTTGGGGGAACGCAAAAGTTTCTCGGGGGAATGCAAAAGTTTCTCGGGGGAATCCAAAAGTTCCCCCAAAAAAAGCACTGAGTGTGTGCGAGTCTTCAAGTGGAAATTAATGATACTGACTAAAACTACATTTATGCATTTGGCAGATGCTTTTATCCAAACTGATTTCCATTGCATTCTAAGTATGTATGCGATCAGTTCATGCATTTTGAATCAAACCCATGACCTTGGCATTGCTAATAAATATGATATATGTGGTAACACATTAAAATAAGTTTAATGCAGATGGACAAAAGGCAAAAGTTTCTCGGGGAAACGCAAAAGTTTTGCGAGAGAGCAAAGTTTCTCGGGGAATGCAAAAGTTTCTCGGGGGAATGCAAAAGTTTCTCGGGGGAATGCAATAGTTTTGCGAGAGAGCAAAGTTTCTCGGGGGAATGCAATAGTTTTGCGAGAGAGCAAAGTTTCTCGGGGAATGCAAAGTTTCTCAGGGGAATGCAAAAGTTTCTCGGGGAATACAAAAGTTTCTCGGGGGAACGCAATAGTTTTGCGAGAGAGCAAAGTTTCTCGGGGGAACGCAATAGTTTTGCAAGAGAGCAAAGTTTCTCGGGGGAACACAATAGTTTTGCGAGAGAGCAAAGTTTCTCGGGGAATGCAAAAGTTTCTCAGGGGAATGCAAAAGTTTCTTGGGGGAATGCAATAGATTTGCGAGAGAGCAAAGTTTCTCGGGGGAATGCAAAAGTTTCTCGGGGGAACACAATAGTTTGCGAGAGAACAAACTTTCTCGGGGAACGCAAAGTTTTTCAGGGGAATGCAAAAGTTTCTCGGGGAACGCAAAAGTCTCTCGGGGTAACACAAAAGTTTCTCGGGGTAACACAAAAGTTTCTCGGGGGAATGCAAAAGTTTCTCGGGGGAATGCAAAAGTTTCTCGGGGTAACGCAAAAGTTTCTCGGGGGAATGCAAAAGTTTCTCGGGGTAACACAAAAGTTTCTCGGGGAACGCAAAGTTTCTCGGGGGAACGTAATAGTTTGTGGTACACAAATGCAGATATTTTGAAGAATGTTGTAAACCAAATATCATTAGAACTCATTGGCTCTCATTGTATGGCAAAAAAAAAAAAGACAATGATAATTTCTGGGTGTAGAGGACTTACTTCTTGTCCTGAATCTGAATGCGGTTCCAGTAAAGCGGTTTCATGGGACAGGCCGGTTCCACCGCAGGCTTACGTGGCGCGTTTTCAGCCGCCTGTCCGAATCCAGACCAGCCGAGAGTGGGAGGCGGAGGTGGGCCGCCAAAGCCCGGCATGGGTGGAGGAGGAGGAGGCGGGGCACCAGGTAGACCAGGTGGAG
>RJVU01018862.1:612695-638092 GCA_003731715.1 Anabarilius grahami | reverse complement strand
TAAATAAATAAAAATAAACAAATCTGACTACAGCTGATAAAATCATCTAATATAATTTCTCATTATAATATTAAAAATATAGACAAAAAAAATCAAATAAAGGCAAAATATAAATAATAATAATAAAATTAAATAAATAAAAATAAACAAATCTGACTACAGCTGATAAAATCATCTAATATAATTTCTCATTATAATATTAAAAATATAGACAAAAAAAATCAAATAAAGGCAAAATATAAATAATAATAATAAAATTAAATAAATAAAAATAAACAAATCTGACTACAGCTGATAAAATCATCTATTATAATTTCTCATTATAATATAAAAAATATAGGCAAAAAGCTCAAAGAAAGGCAAAAAGTGTAAATAAATAAATACAAATCTGACTACAGCTGATAAAATCATCTAATAATTTCTCATAATATTAAAAATATAGGCAAAACCTCAAATAAAGGCAAAAACTGACTACAGCTGATAAAATCAAACGCTTGTTTCTCATAATGTTTTTCAGGTCAGTCTTTGTGACTGAAACCAAGACGACTTGTTTGTTGAGCTGAAGTCTCACGAGCGTCTCTCCGGACATTCCGCTCCGGAACACAAACGCTCTGGATTCTGACGAGCGGTTGTCACGGTGATCTGGCAAAGATCCCGCTGAAGTTCACGGACTGCTTGCCACATGTTTCAGGATGAAAGGAAATTCATCCCAAAGAAAAGAGTCTCAATAAAACACAGATAACCTGTTAAAGTTCAGCTCTGTAACTAAACCCAAAGATACCTTTTTAATACTGTCACATACTCAAAAAACTACTACATCTTTAAAAGTGGTTCAGGTGATTATCTGAATAACTTCTGCATGTGTAGTGGCCTACATCAGCGCGGGTGGATTATAACTAGTCCGGCCTCTTCTTATGTAAGCGAACCGGAACACAGAGAGCTGTTTCTTGAGCCGTAAAAACAAGCAACACGACACAAACTAAAGCTCCTCATCCAGAACAATCAAACTAGAGTTCGAGTTAACCCTATAAATAAAGCTCACATCTGAGAGGAACAACGACTGTCTTGAGACGAAGCCTTCATCAAGTCATTTCATCTGACATTTGAGGTTCATTGTGGTGCGTGTCACACCCGTCTAATCTGCTCTGAGATCAGTGTGGTCAGATTCAGGTGGAGTCACGGGTGTGTCGGTATGCTGGTATTCTCACACGTGTTAAACTGTGTCTCGTGTCAACATTCTGCTGAGTCGCTGAGTCTAAACAACCGGCCAAAAGACTTATAATGTTTGTGAAAGAGTCTCTTCTGCTCACTCAGGCTGCATTTACAGTGGCATGAAAAAGTATCTGAACCCCTTGCAGAATCTGTGAAAATGATAATTATTTTAATAAAATAAAAGGGATAATAAAAAATGCATGTTATTTTTTATTTAGTACTGTCCTGAGTAAGATATTTTACATAAAAGATGTTTGCATTTAGTTCACAAGACAAAAAAAAATAGCTGAATTTGTTAAAATAACCCCATTCATAAGTATGTGGATCATTGATTCTCAACACTGTGTGTGGTTACCTGATGATCCACGACTGTTTTTATGATTTGTGATGTTGTTCATGAGTCTCTTGTTTGTTCTGAGCAGTTAAACTGAACTCTGTTCTTCAGAAAAATCCTCCAGCTCCTGCAGATTCTTCAGTTTTCAAGCATCTTCTGTATATTTCAACCCTTTCCAGCAGTGACTGAATGATTTTGAGATTCATCTTTTCACACTGAGGACAACTGAGGGACTCAAACTTAACTATTAAAAAGGTTCAAACATTCACTGATGCTCCAGAAGGAAACACGATGCATTAAGAGCCGGGGGTGAAAACTTTTGAACAGGATGAAGAAGTCACAATTTTTCTTGTTTTGTTTAAATATCATTGTTTTTCATTTAGTTCTGCCCTTCGGAACCAACAGAAGATAATTGCATGTTTCCCGGAAGACAAATTAAGTACAATTTACCTTGATCTTTAAATTAAAAAAGTTTTCACCTCCCGGCTCTCAATGCATCGTGTTTCCTTCTGGAGCATCAGTGAATGTTTGAACCTTTTTTAATAGTTGAGTTTGAGTCCCTCAGTTGTCCTCAGTGTGAAAAGATGAATCTCAAAATCATTCAGTCACTGCTGGAAAGGGTTCAAATATGCAAAAGATGCTTGAAAACTGAAGAATCTGCAGGAGCTGGAGGATTTTTCTGAAGAACAGAGTTCAGTTTAACTGCTCAGAACAAACAAGAGACTCATGAACAACATCACAAAACACACAAACAGTCGTGGATCATCAGGTAACCACACACAGTATTGAGAATCAAGGGTTCACATACTTATGAATGGGGTTATTTTAATAAATTCAGCTATTGTTTTGTCTTGTGAACTAAATGCAAACATCTTTTATGTAAAATATCTTACTCAGGACAGTACTAAACAAAAAGTAACATGCATTTTTTATTATCCCTCTTATTTTATTAAAATAATTCAAATTTTCACAGATTCTGCAAGGGGTTCAGATATTTTTTCATGCCACTGTATTTGATCAAAAACACAGTAAAGATTCTTGCCACTCACTTGAATAGTGCTTCTTTGGCGCATAACTTTACTAATTCCCGCAGGTTTAGCGCTCACACTAAAAGCGTGCGCACCACTGATCTATATAAGTGTCGCGCACATAAAGCCGCTTCTCAGACAGCTTGTGAGTCGCAACTACCAAAATGAGTGTCTTACTGCGCTTAAACGGTCAAATACACACAAAATGATGTCAAAATGTTTTGAAATGTAAATAGAAAAGAAAACGTATACTAATAAAATTACTATAATCAGAGCATATATATATATATATAAATATATGTGTGTGTATATAATTAAGGCAAAAAAAAAATAATCTGACTACAGCTGATAAAATCATCTAATATAATTTCTCATTATAATATAAAAAGGCTCAAATAAAGGCAACAATATTAATAAAGTAAAATACATGTCGAAATGATGTCAAAATGCCCGTTTTAGTGAGTGTTCAGGTAAATACAGTCGGTTTTGAAATGTAAATAGAAAAGAAAACGCATGTTGTGTATCAGTATATTGGATCCGTGCATCAGCTCTTAAAGGGACAGCAGCCTAATAAACCTGCCGCCGTCTGTCATTAATGTTAATCAATGAACAATGACGAACAATTTTACAAAGAAGACTATCCAGTGTTACTTTAATTTCTGTAGTATTTCATACCTAAATATACTGTTAGACCCATCTGAAAACTTGAAGCCATGTTTTGCCCCTATTTCATTTATTTGTTCTTATTTTATTACTGACTTTTTGTGTAAATTTAATCCAAAGATTCAAATAAAGCCTCCCTGTGCTGTGTGTAAGCTATTGCAACAAAATAGCCCAAATTATCAAAAGAAAATATGAGATAATAATAAAAAATATATGGCAGTTTTCCCCATGCTATCAAATATCATATTTTTCAAGGTATCGTATCGAAGATGGAAATTCCAGTATCAACTTAATTTAACAACTACCTTACTATCTAGTAATTACTAGTAGTAATTAAGAGTTTATTGATGCAAAAGTCATAGTTAATAGTGAGAATTGGACCCTAATCTAAAGTGTGACCCAAAAAAGAAAGAAATTAATACTTTTATTCAGTGATCTAAAGTGACAGTAAAGACTTTTAAATGTTACAAAATATTCTGTTTCAAATAAATGCCGTTCTTTTGAACTTTCCATTCATCAAAGAATCTTGATAAAACAAATGTATCAGTTTCCACAGAAATATTAAACTGTTTTCAACATTGATAATAATCTGAAATGTTTCTTGAGCAGCAAATCATCATATTAGAGTGATTTCTGAAGAATCATGTGACACTGAATGATGCTGAAAATTCAGCTTTGATCACAGAAATAAATTACACTTTACTATATATTCACATAGAAAACAGCTGATTTACATTGGAATAATATTTCACAATTTTTACTGTATTTTTTATTTTGATTTCATACTTTTCACTGGTAGTGTTTTGGACAATCAAACATATGGAGGAAACAGTTGTTCAGTGCAGAGAGAAAGACTCATTACAGTTATTAGCATGTTCTTCTGTGAATCAGTCAGTCGTGGCCTCTAAAAACACAAGTGAGTCTCTCTGAGTTGAGAAATCTGGATTTGCTGACGTGCCCTCTGGACCTGAAATACTTCTGAAACAAAGCCTGTGTGTGTTTGACTCTGTTTAAGCTTTAGTCCACAGGTCCATATGAACAAGTGTTTATGAACACTGAGGGAAGTATTATGTGTTATATATGTTACGCACATCAAGTGATTCAGTGTGTTTTGTCACGATTGTTGGGATGAAATGTCTCAGAATGTCAGCAAAAAATAATTAACAACAATACATGTAATACAAGAACAATCATTTTTACACTACATGGACTAATTATGTTTTGAAAAAGGTTTCTTCTGCTCACCAAA
This sequence comes from Anabarilius grahami, assembly GCA_003731715.1. NCBI lineage: Eukaryota > Metazoa > Chordata > Actinopteri > Cypriniformes > Xenocyprididae > Anabarilius > Anabarilius grahami. The sequence goes on along the minus strand of RJVU01018862.1, from coordinate 633,606 downwards.
GCTGAATTTATTTAATCAAAAATACAGTAAAAATTGTGTAATATTATTCCAATGTAAAATAACTGTTTTCTATGTGAATATATAGTAAAGTGTAATTTATTTCTGTGATCAAAGCTCAATTTTCATCATTCAGTGTCACATGATCCTTCAGAAATCATTCTAATATGATGATTTGCTGCTCAAGAAACATTTATGATTATTATCAATGTTGAAAACAGTCATATTTTCACTTATATGACTATAGATAAACATCAAATATAAATATGCACATCTATAATATGTTGATTTTGTCGTAGCGCTGATTGACTCACTGTTATTCCAAGCTTCGGATAATATGGAGTGTCTCCGATGATGTCATCCTCTGGCGGTGTGATTCTCAGGAAGTCCAGGTGATCAGGTCTGCTGGGACGACACAAAGGCTCCTGGGTAATGGATTCATCCCCGTCCAGCATCCAGATGTCCTCCGGCCGCAGCAGAGAGTTTTCTGCAGATTAAATCAATGCTTTAATGATAACAACCATCCATATATTTGCATCTTTACTGATCTTATTTGTGCTGAAACAGACTAGATCTAATGCAACGAAGCAGTTTGTCTTTCAGAAATATTATGTTCCAGATGGTTATGCTGTATTTGTGTCTCATAATATAACACAATGTCAGGTTTGATGTTGCGCTGTATAATTCACAGTCTCTCTCCTGCTATTTCTGTCTGAAATGAGTTTGATGTGTCACTCACGGCAGGAATAAAATAAAGAAAGCTTACTGGAGAAGCTGCATCCTAATTCACATACATTTCCTTGGCAAACGTCTCATTGAAAACACTATTGATCATGAGAACGAAGGCAGCAGGCAAACGCTGCCGTGATTAATCGCGTCTCATTATGATAATGCATCCAAACGCTGACTAAACGTCTGGTTCTGCTCCAAACGCAGAGTCAGATTGATTACAGACGAGGTCCTTCTTCTCTTTCAGCCTCGTGAAATTAAGATGCACTCCAGCTTCAGCAACACTGGAGTAAAATCACACTCATTCCGTCTGTGTGAATCACACACTCAAACAGCGCCACCATCTGGACAACAACTAGTGCTCCTCACTAACTCAGCTGTTGATGAAACACAAATACACATCATGCACATATTAAAATAGGAACACAAAACAACATTCTGATTGTCAGATATTACAATAAAGTAGATGGTGTCGGCTAATAACAGAGGGTTTCTTGTCCTCCAGGGGGCGTCAGTGGCTCAGAAAACAACCTCCCATTGAGACACACTGAAATCACATGCTGTTTTTTGAGACATTTGTGCAGTAAACTGAAACTAAAAGTTTTAATCTATTCATTCAAACGATTTGTTCCGGATCTCTATAAGCCAGACCGGGGCAAGTTGTCACATTTGATCATGTTGGTAGTGTGATTGGTTGAAACTGGCTGTTTGTTCGTGGTTCAGTGTTGATTGACGAGCGTACAGTGAGATGCAGGTAGATCAGCAGCTGTCAGATGTGTGTGTGCGGCACAGATGATGTCATATTACAGTACTGTGTTTAACAGCCTCGGGCTGATGCACAGAGAACAGCCGGTTCAATATGTCTGTGCTGATGCTACACTGATAATATGAGCTCATATTAGAGACATATAGCAGACACATGCATCATGCCACCGTCAAACATGCAAAAAATATGATCTAAAATAAGCTGATAATTATTTATCATTGAAGGGTGAAAATGGTTTGTCTTCCTCGACACAGTCATCTCTGGCCTCTTGATTGTAATATTTGAAACATGCATTTTCTGTAAAGCTGCTTTGATATGGTTTGTATTGTGAAAAGCACTGAATTTAGTCTAACTGTGTAAACAGTAGGGCTTCCATAGACTAGTTGAGTAGTCGAGAGATCGAGTACTTCAACCACTAGTCGGCGCTGTCGGAAACAATCGCATACTCGAGCGTGCATTAACCATAAATGAATAAAAAATGCAAACATCACCAACAGACACCACGCATCAAATGTGGAAGTATTTCATCAAGGATGACAAAAATATCGTAATTTGCCAACTCTGTAAGACTGCTTTAAAATCAACCCGATCACATGAGAATGCATATCAATAGTACGCGAGTGTAATCTCGTAGAATATATAAATGAGTTCTGGCGTGCATATGATACGCAGTTTTCCACGTGCATATGATACGCAGTTTATAGCGTGTATATAATACGTTTGGTAGTCTTGGGTAGGATTAGTGGTGTGGGGTTCGTGCCTATATTGTACGCCATAAAGTGCGTATCATATGCACGCCAAAACTCATTTTGGCGTATATATTCTACGAGATTACACGCGCGTACTATTGATGCGCATTCTCATGAGACTGGGTTCTTTAAAATACAACAGCAGTACGACAGCTATGCACAACTAACTAAGACATCAACAACAAAAGCAAATGTTAGTGACCACATGCACACCATGAAGCAAACGAGCATTGGTGAATTCTCTATGACTCTCTAAAAGCAGACATTGCGTCTGAAATGAAAGGCAAGAATGTCTCCCTCACTACTGATGTCTCGATGTATTTCTAAATGCAAACCAGCGATCCATGAGCTCGACCAAAGACTGGTGTGGGGAGAGGACGATAGCGGCGATGACTAGTTAGTCTATAAACTTTCAAGCCGGTTGAAGTAAGATTCTATTTGTTTTTGTTATTACTGTTGAAAACTTGGTAAATATTAAAGTTATTATTATAAGTTATTATTAAATTACTGTAAGCATGCAGCCATGCACATATAGTTTGCATATGCGACGCCAATGTTAGGATTAAAATGTTGCGTGCAGCTATTTATTTGCCTTTACTCTGTTACATGAAAATTTAAATATTTAATGTCATAATTATAATGTTTTGAGAGTTTACTTATGTAATTGTTGCATTCGGTTATGAATTAATAAACATTTATCGATAAGAACGTCTTTTCATTTACAGTAGTATGAACCACCAGTAGTCGAGTAACTCGAGTATTGTTTTGATAAGAAATCGGCTAGCAGAAATCAGTAGTCGTGCAACCCCTAGTAAACAGTCACATTTCTTCAAAACTGCAGCATCACAAGAGTGAATATGACATCAGAATAATATATGCAACAGCTTTCATTTCATTTGATTCCTCATTCTGAGCGTCATCTAAGGGTGTGTTCACACTTGTAGTTTGGTTTTGGTTCTGGTTCTGATTCACTTAGCGTTCACACTGTCACTTTTAAGTCCGAACCTAAAGATTTTAAAAAACAAAAACAGCTTTTATGACGTATATTTTGTGACAGATCTTACTAAATGCACTCGCTATTTCTGCAAAGATATGATAGTATTTTTACCAGCTGAAAAAATGTGTAAAGGATGGAGTCAAAACAGCGTCAGGAACTCTAGCGAAGATCTGCTGTGAGGAGACGCGGTTCAGACGCCAAACTCACGACTATGACGAGAAGAACCAGCGGTGCGTCTGAAATCACGTACGGTCTGAGTAGATGCTACATCTGAATCTGAACTTACTTCACGACCGTTAAAAACAAAGTACGTTCTATATAGTATGAATGAAATCCAGATGATCTACATCTGCCATTTTGTCATTATCACGTGACCTTCAGGCGTCAGTTGCGCCGCTTCACCGGCATTCATAAATCCTCTCCCGTGGCCTCATGGGATAGTAAAGTGTCCATCGAATGCACACTTCAGAATCTCAGAGGAAGTAGTAGATCATCCGGGGATTTTCGCCTTACTGTGAATTCGGACATACTACTCTTTTGGCGTACTGTTTTTCGCATACTATATAGTACAGAAGTATTTGATTTGTGACGCAGCGCAGGTGTGCTTGAGCATTCGGTCACATCTGGTGACATCACATCCTGTTTTCTGTTCCTTCAGATGTCTTTGGTATCTGCGCTCATATTTCAGTCGAGCCGCACCAGAACAAACCTTTTCAGAGGTCTCGGCCCACTGGTTTGGTTTGGATGTCAGCGTTCACACTTACTGTATTCAAATGAAGGGCACTAACAGAACAATTGCACCAGAGTTTTTAATTTTAATAGGCTATATGCACGGTTACGTCCTGGTTGTGGTTAAGCCAGCTCGGGCATTTCCGGTGAAGCTGTTCATTCTGTAGTCGCTGTACATCGACACAAAACCATCAATAGTTGACTTTTTAATGTTGTATTCATATTTGAATGCAGTTATCACATTTACCTAATTTGCCAATAAACCAGTTTTATTGATTGCAATAAAGACGAAGCTATTGGGACCGTTTAAAAACGCCGTGTCTGTAATTAGACACACACACGCATTATTTCCCCAGCACTTCAAATGTTATTTTTAATGTGATGACCACAAACATTACTTGTTCATCCTTCTGAGGTTGTCTCCATTGTAAAACCGAACGTTTCAAAATGTAGGAAATTCAACATTTGATTTTAAAAATAAAAAAGACAATAATTATCACTTTAACCAGCAGGTGGCGGCAGAGTAGCATTTATTTGAGCATATATCAGCCATTTCCTCTAATCGTTTTTGACTAAATATTAAACATTATAAAATAACTAAATACATTTTGTCAATGTGAAGTATGAAATACTCACAAAATCTCATGAAAAACAATAACTTTTCTTGTGAATGAATTACGGAAAGCGATCACCGCGCTCTCTCTTTATAATCACAGCAGCTGTCAGTCAGTGCAGCGCAAGATCAATGATTTCAGCACACTTGTGAAAACACACATTTTATTAAATTAATCTAACTAAAGTGCACAATAACTATTTAATTTTTGATGCTTTTTTTCACACAAAAGTGTGAAAACTGATGGTCGAATTTAATTTAACCGAGGAGGAACACTGAGGCACATCTTTATTTATTTATTTTTTATGCCGTCTTACGTTTGAATAACTAAATTAATGCTATGCCTGACTATTTAAGTGACTATATTCTGAGTATTACACTACTGATGCTCAACACACCAGCAAGTGACAAGTTTTCAAGCTGGCTTATATGAATGCGGAAGTTCTAAAGAACGCTCCGTGCATTAAAGTGTGAACAAACCCTTAGTTAGACTTCAGTACAAACACCACAAACTAACTCTTCCTCACTCGTTCACACCATCATTAAAACTACAGAGTTTTAATGATGGTTCCAGCTCTATGAGATGAATGAAGTTGTTCTCTGTTTGTCTGTGTTCAGAGTGAACTAATGCTCTGCTGTCTGTGTAGTTCAGGACTGTGATGAAGGACGACATGAAGCTCCCGCAGACACACACACATCAGAAGATTCAGAACGACCTCACAGGCGCTCACGCACACTAACTCCCGAGTGCTTTACAGGGTGTTCTGGGTGATTTACACAAACAGCTCAGGTGGGAAAACACATTTGACTCACTAACCAAAACGTTCTACTCGTTTGAGACGAGATCAACGATTACAATTTCAAAACTGGGAACATTTAAAGAGCAGTTAAAGCAGCATCGGTTTATATATACACCCTCGTTCTCAATACACACTGATGTTTAGTGACGTGACGTGTAGCTCTCGACTCATTCAGCACGTCACACACACACTGCTGAAGGTCCTCTCTGTCCGTGTGCTGATCAGTTTCATATGACCTCTGGGCTGATTGCTTTATTTCATTACCCTTATTATCGAAAACAATGCAGAGGTCATGTGATCACAGTCTGAGGCAGAAACCAAAGCACTAAAAGACAACCTGACTCTTTCCTACTCTGGTTTAGATGTCATTTACTGCCTAAACACATCAATATATCACACTAAACAGACACAGAGCACTGCTAGAACTCAAGCTTTACTCTTCAAATGTGTTTTAGACTTTAAGTCTACACTCTAAAAAATGCTGGGTTAAAAACAACCCAAGTTGGGTTGAAAATGGACAAACCCAGCGATTGGGTTGTTTTAACCCAGCGGCTGGGTTAAATGTTTGCCCAACCTGCTGGGCAGTTTTATTAAACCCAAATATTGTTTAAAAATTACTGTATTTCTTGCTTAAAATGAACCCAAAATATGTTGGAAATTAACATTTATTAATATGTTTAATAAACAAACATTTATTAATACGTTTTTGAATAATATTTAAACAATAAACATTTATTAAATTGCTTCTTAATAAATGCTCATCTTTTTGATTATTATTGTTGCCTCTAGTAATTATGAGTCTGATTTTTAATTTCCAACCTATTTTGGGTTCATTTTAAGCCAGACATATAGTAATTTGTAAACAATTGTTGGGTTAAATAAAACTACCCAGCAGGTTGGGCAAACATTTAACCCAACTGCTGGGTCAAAACAACCCAATCGCTGGGTTTGTCCATTTTCAACCCAACTTGGGTTGTTTTTAACCCAGCATTTTTTAGAGTGTAGTGTAAATGATGCTGAACAGATCCTCTATAAAGCATATGAGTATGAAAAAGATCATATGGCTGTTTGACTTCCTGAGGAACTGATTTTTTACACGCAGGATGTATTTTTAGATGTTTTATCGACTGATGAAATATTAGGAGAATCCTGTACTCAACCACTGCTGAAATATACAGTGTACAACAACAACTCCTGTACGTACTGGAGAGTTCATCACAGTCATCACATGATCTCTCGGACATGCTTACTGAAGCAAGAGTGTGTGTCAGCCTCAGGCTCCAGAGACTAAGAACAGAGGAAGTTTTCTTAGTGCAGAATGAGTGAAAGTGCAAGTCTTTACGAAAACATGCATCACTAGTAATACTGGGATTGTAGGGTGTAAGCGGAGAGGAAACACTGCCAGTGTTTTATGTGTATATACGGTTCTGCCTGCAGCAAAGGAAGTGTGCTTTGTCCCACATCTGACAGTCAATGATCTAATCAAACGAGTGAATTTGGGCTTGTGATGTTCACAAGAGAGAGATCACAGAAAGGGCAGACGCTTAATGGGAATTCTTTCTTTTCTCGTCAGTGCAACCATGAGTCCTGCTCGAGCAACAAAAGTGTTTTAATCCTTTTCTTCTCATTAATGTTGGGGACTTCTGAAGCGGATGTTTTAAACCAATTGTTTTCATGAGCCGCTTGCTTTGATCTTAGTGACTCTCAAACACAGAGAAAATTCAATAATGGATCTCTGGGAAAGGCCGGAATTCTTGTCCCGAGTCACATGACAAGCCTAAGAAATCAGAATGAACATAAACCTGAACTGAGATTACTAGTGTTTGCCAGGGAAAGCATCACTATCTTCCTTATTTTTATAAGCTATTTGTAAAATTTTCAGTGTCGTTCGCTTCTAGTTATACTGCTTTATATTGCAAAATGGTATTTGATATCATGTTATTTTATCTTATTATCATTATCATAAATATACTGGTTTTGTCAAACCAAACCCTGATAATTTACAGTAACTCAAACCATTTAAAGCCTTAAACCATTTAAGTTTTAAAACCATTAAGTATGAGTACTGTAAACTCATATATATTAAGTTAAAGTCACTTATATTTTAGTGTTGGTTTAAGTTTCATTACACTCATTCAGTTTGTCTTAACAGCTATAGAGCTACTTAAATGGTTTGAGGAAAGCGATTGCCTTAAAGGTGCCATAGAATTGACAATTGAATTAACCTTGGCGTAGTTGAATAACAAGAGTTCAGTACATGGAAATGACATACAGTGAGTCTCAAACTCCATTGTTTCCTCCTTCTTATGTAAATCTCATTCGTTTAAAAGACCTCTGAAGAACAGGCGAATCTCAACATAACACCGACTGTTACGCAACAGTCGGGATCATTAATATGTACGCCCCCAATATTTGCATATGCCAGCCCATGTTCAAGGCATTACACAAGCCAGTATTAACGTCTGGATCTGTGCACAGCTGAATCATCAGACTAGGTAAGCAAGCAAGAACAACAGCGAAAAATGGCAGATGGAGCAATAATAACTGACATGATCCATGATATCATGATATTTTTAGTGATATTTGTAAATTGTCTTTCTAAATGTTTCGTTAGCATGTTGCTAATGTACTGTTAAATGTGGTTAAAGTTACCTTTGTTTCTTATTGTATTCACGGAGACAAGAGCCGTCGCTATTTTCATTATTAAACACTTGCAGTCTGTATAATTCATAAACACAACTTCATTCTTTATAAATCTCTCCAACAGTGTGTAATGTTAGCTTTAGCACCATCAAACTCATTCAGAATCAAATGTAAACATCCAAATAAATACTATACTTATGCGATTAGACATGCTGCATGACGAACACTTTGTAAAGATCCATTTTGAGGGTTATATTAGCTGGGTTAGGGTGAACTTTGTTTGTGCAATGTATGTATTATAGAGTTGCGAGCTCGGGGGCGGGGAGCGCGAGCATTTAAAGGGGACACGCACTGAATCGGCGCATTTCTAATTATGCCCCAAAATAGGCAGTTAAAAAATGAATAAAAAAAAATCTATGGGGTATTTTGAGCTGAAACTTCACAGACACATTCAGGGGACACCTTAGACTTATATTACATCTTGTGAAAAAGAGTTCTAGGGCACCTTTAAATGGTTTAAGTTCATCAAACTCAAGCTCATGAACGAAGGTCTTACGGGTGTGGAACAACATGAGGGTGAGCAATTAATGACAGAAATTTAATTTTTGGGTGAACTAACCCTTTAATATAATTTGTTTTTAAGTTTACATAATATATATTTGTTGTGTTGAATTAACTTTTTTAAAATTTTAAGTAAAATTAACTATTAAGTGATTTTCACTGTTAGGTTTTACAGTTTGCACTTTTTTATTCTTTTAGTTATTTACTTATAGCGGCTAATGAACCGGAAATCTCGCACATTTAAAGAAAATAACTTACTTTCCTGTAGCAAAATAAGGTGGATTGTATCAGCCGCCGATATTTATCACCCGTTTTTTTATTAATCAATTTAAAGGGTTAGTTCACCCAAAAAATGTAAATTCTGTCATTAATTACTCTCCCTCATGTTGTTCCACACCCGTAAGACCTTCATTCATCTTCAGAACACAAATGAAGATATTTTTGATGAAATCCGAGAGGTATATGACTCGTCCAATATAATCAACACTTTCAAGGTCCAGAAAGGAACTAAAGACATCGGAAGCGCTGGACGTAAACAACGTATGAGAACGACACAGAAGAGAAGAGATTGTTGAATAAAGTCATTATTTTTGTTTTGTTTTTGCGCACAAAAAGTATTCTCGTCTCTTCATAACATTAAGGTTGAACCACTGCAGTCACATGACTGTTTTAACGATGTCTTTAGTACCTTTCTGGACCTTGAAAGTGTTGCTTATATTGGACGAGTCATACACCTCTCGGATTTCATCAAAAATATCTTAATTTGTGTTCTGAAGATGAACGAAGGTCTGTGGAACGACATGAGGGAGAGTCATTAATGACAGTAATGTCATTTTTGGGTGAACTAACCCTTTAAAAACATCACATATCAGCTATAGCATGAAAAAGGCTGATATAACAAACCGAGTTAGTTTAGTTTAGCTTGTTAAAAAAACTTCTTCTTCAGTTTGATATAGAAGATCGGTGGCTTACCTGAGGTCGTGACACTCGATGTGCTGGCTCCATTCAGCCTGAAATGATTGCCGAGGTTCAGGTCGAGGCGCGTGACTGTCCTGCGGTTGCCGTTTTTGTCGATGACCTCCGTGGTGACTTTGGGCTCGTCTCTAGAGGAGCGTTTATTTCCATCATCCTCCTCCTCGGGCAGCAACACAATACGGTGGTTCATCTGGGGACTGGGAAGCTGAGAGGACACAGGCGACATGCTCTGGAGGCTGTTGGAAGCAGGATAAGACACATTGAAAACCCCGGAGAGAGAGCTTGATGTGGGGCTTCTGGTCCAGGAGCGAAGGTTAGAGCTGGCGTCAATTGTCTTCATGCATACCTGGTCTTTAAAGCGATTGATCTCTTCACGTCCGGCTGATTTCTGGTAGATTCCCTCCACATCCAAGCAGGAATGAGATACAGGTTCCTCATTCAGAAGCACGTTATCTTTTCTAGCCATATTATCACTGCGCATTTGACTTCCAAACTTCTCTTGATGGTTCCCAGAACTGTCAACATGTGGTTTCTCGTACTCCAAACACAGTTCTCCGAAATCCGAATCCATTTCGCATTCAAAAGAACGAGGTTCCTCCATGAAATCCCAGCCATCGTGGGCAATATGGAAATGCTCGTCCATTGGAAGAAGAGGCTCGCTTGAGACGCTGACGTAGGAGCCTGATCCTGGAGTGTCCGGGCCGTGGATTGAGACTGGCGTTCCAAGGGAAAACTCGGACGCTGCTCCACTCTGAACCTTCTTCTTCATCTTGCTCTGCAAGAACTCTTCAGCACTGTCCACCTTCTTGGAACCCAGTTTCTTCAGCTTCCGAACTCTCGAGGTTGCTCTCTTTTGCTCCGGGGACGGAGAAAGAGTAAGGTTAATGCTACTAACACCATGTTCCTCCTGGAGCTTCCCATCCTGGTTGCCCATCCTGAGCCTGTCTGCGCAGTCGCTGCATAAAGACAGGAGGTCCGTCAGCAGCTGATGGCGTTCTGCGGCCAGCCACTGGAGCTGCGCAACCGCTCCTTTTGTCCCCTCGCAGGACTGGAATACTTCATAATACTGGGGTCTTTGTTTAGTCCTGGCCGGGTCTTCATCCCGCTGCAGAGGCTGGACTTCACGAGGGGAATGGCCAGCTCGTGAAAAACCTCGGGACTTCCTCGTAGGGAAGTACAGACTGATGAAGCACAGCTCATGGATGGGTTTGTACAGACGCAGCACAGTGTGCGTGCCTTCCATTACGGGGGAATTAATCACGCTCCTTAATTAAGTTGGCGGTTGTCTCGTGGGTCTCGTCTCGAGTCGGGGACGGCCCGGGATGGACTGACGGGGCGGGTGTTCATCATCGGGCCGATCGAAGGCCTGTCAAAATGAGGAAGTGCAACATAAACCTCGGTTTTAGGATGTGTGTAGAATGTAAATACACAGCTTTTTTTTTGCATTATTTCACATGCACAACCAAATCTAAAGGTTATTTAAATAATATTTTTGCAATTAACAGTAGGATTTAATGTGTGCAAATTTGCTCACATTAAGAAAATGATTTTTCAAAGTTGTAAATAAAAGATTATTGGATATAATGTTTATTTCTTCTTTGCATGATCATAAGCAAATGTCGTTATGATAAGCAGACTTATTTTGTCATATTTTATGCAGTCGTCATAGCTGTGGTCTTGCAGGCCAGAAAAGAAACTGTTGAGATGCTCTGCCAAAAATATCCATGAATGCGTATTGAAAGTGGGTCCATTGATAATGTCATTCAGTACAATTTATTCTGCTAAAGCCTTTGAACTGTATGCATAATTATTTAAATGAGCAGAGCACCCTTCATCATAAGCCTCATAATACTTCAACCTTCACACAAACATTATAATGACACTTTAAAATGATCATGCACAAGCTGCAGTGATGTCTCTTTAAATATGACAATTCATCTGTGGATTATACTGAATAATCTGAGCGTCATTTATTATGCAGAAAGTTATTTTTGCTCTGCTGCATCATTGATGCTTTAAACATCCACTGCATTTCTCAAAGCCTTTCGCATTCAACAAATCATCCTAAATTGAGCTAAAATGTAATACTAATCAATGCATTTGATTTGTTTGATTTTCTTATATATATATATATATATTATATATATANAGTATTAACTTCTGCGTTTCTGCAGTCAAACGACACGCATTATCTCAACATTCAATTTCAACCTATATTAACGTGTCATAACTGCGATAATATGAAGTTAATCATGTTAAACTCACCCATCTGAGGTGCATGACGGAACCGAGACTCGTTCTCGGAATAAAGTGCGTTCTGGAGGACAGCGGTCTCACCCTGTGATTGATAGCAGCGGGAACCAATTAGAGACGGCAGCGTTTGTCTCCGCAACTGTGATTGGTTGTTTTAGCGATGGCCCCGCCCCCTTCAGAAGTGTGTCATAAAGCAAAACAGCGGCGCTGCGGACACTCAGCTGCAGAATGTCAAAAAGACAGCAGCATCAACTTAAAGGGGACAGAAGACAAACTCATTCTATCCATCTATCTATAATGCTTTAAAATAAAACATTCATTATAAATAACTGCATAGAATTATTAAAAAATAGAATTAGGCCTATATACACAACAATATATCCCCACAAAGGATAGAAAAACCTGAAATCATCTGAATGAAAATGTAGAAATATATTTAAGTTACGTGTGAGGGTTTTAGAGAATATAATTACCTCAACAACAAAATAAAACAATCATGATTTAAAAAACGATTGAAAGACAGACTGTAATCTATGTTCGATTGTGTCATAAATGTGAGCGTTTTAGTCTGTGTTAATATATGAATGTTCAAGTAAAAAGTGAGCAAAAACCGAAGACATTTCTGAGGGGAAAATGGCGGTTATTTATTTTTTTTTACAGTGTATTTATTCAAAATAGTTATAATGAGGTGACTGTACCTGAGATGTGATGACATTATGTCTCCTCGTGAGTTTATAGCGATGAGAAATATATTATTATTTAGTTTACACCGTGTTTGCACCGCGAGCGAGGCAAATGACATCGATCAAAATTCGCGCCCTTTTTTAATCAAACGGCTGCGGCTCGTGAGGGTCACGCGCGCACTTTAAACTGACACAGAAACGCAAACAGACACACATATAAATATTTAATGACTTTATTCTCGTAATTTAATGACTTTATTCTCAACATTTTATCTCGACTTTTTTCTCGAATTTTAACGAGTTTTTTCTCGTAATTTAACGAGTTTATTCTCAACATTTTATCTCGACTTTTTTCTCGAAATTTAACGAGTTTTTTCTCGTATTTTAATGAGTTTATTCTCGTAATTTAATGACTTTATTTTCGTAATTTAATGACTTAATTCTCAACATTTTATCTCGACTTTTTCCTCGAAATTTAACGAGTTTTTTCTCGTATTTTAACGAGTTTATTCTCAACATTTTATCTTTTTTCTCGAAATGTAAGGAGTTTTTTCTCGAAATTTAACAACTTTAATCTCGAGATGGTTTTATTTTTTTTTATTATTGCTTGGCCCTAATCCTCTTCCGTACAATTGCGAGTTATAAAGTCAGAATTCTGAGATATAAACTCGCAATTGCGAGAAAAAAGTCAGAATTGCGAGAAAAAAAGTCAGAATTCTGACTTTATATCACGCAATTGCGAGTTTATATCTCAGAATTGTGACTTTATAACTCGCAATTCTGACTTTATATCACTCAATTGCGAGATAAAAAGTCTGAATTCTGAGATAAAAAGTCGCAATAACTCTTTTTATTTTTTTATTTAGTGGCGGAAACGGGCTTCCATAGTTAATGTTCAAGTAAAAAGTGAGCAAAAACCGAAGACATTTCTGAGGGGAAAATGGCGGTTATTTTTTTTACAGTGTATTTATTCCAAATATAATGAGATGACTGTACCTGAGATGTGATTACATTAAACTCCTCATGTCTCCTCGTGAGTTTATAGCGATGAGAAATACTTTATTACTCTAGTTTACACCGCGAGCGACACATCGCGACAAAACGACATCGATTAAAATTCGCGCTCTTTTTTAATCAAACGGCTGTGGCTCGTGAGTCGTGAGGGTCACGCGCGCGCTTTAAACTGACACAGAAACGCAAACAGACACACATATAAATATTTTATAAACACTTATAATAACTTTAATACGAGTATACCAAGCAAAGAAGTAACGTTTTTTGATTTGTTACACAACTAATACTGGTTATATTGAGTATTAAAGGGCGTGTCAGTCTTTACCTCAGAGAGTAAAAAACACCTTTACAGTTTAAACTACAATCTACATTATTCTGCTGAACTAAACCATATTTTTCAGTTGTTATGATAAAAACACATAAATAAATAAATATAAATAGAAAGCAGCTTTCATAAGAAGTTGACTATTTCGTCTGTTTACCTGTCATAATATATGAATGTTCAAGTAAAAAGTGAGCAAAAACCGAAGACATTTCTGAGGGGAAAATGGCGGTTATTTTTTTACAGTGTATTTATTCCAAATATAATGAGGTGACTGAGATGTGATGACATTAAACTCCTCATGTGTCCTCGTGAGTTTATAGCGATGTGAAATAATTTATTACTAGTTTACACCGTGTTTACACCGCGAGCGACGCATCGCGACAAAACATCGATTAAAATTCGCGCTCTTTTTAAATTAAACGGCTGCGGCTCGTGATGGTCACGCGCGCGCTTTAAACTGACACAGAAACGCAAACAGACACACATATAAATATTTTATAAACACTTATAATAACTTTAATAGGAGTAAACCAAGCAAAGAAGTAACGTTTTTTGATTTGTTACACAACTAATACTGGTTATATTGAGTATTAAAGGGCGTGTCAGTCTTTACCTCAGAGAGTAAAAAACACCTTTACAGTTTAAACTACAATCTACATTATTCTGCTGAACTAAACCATATTTTCAGTTGTTATGATAAAAACACATAAATAAATAAATATAAATAGAAAGCAGCTTTCATAAGAAGTTGACTATTTCGTCGGTTTACCTGTCATAATATATGAATGTTCAAGTAAAAAGTGAGCAAAAACCGAAGACATTTCTGAGGGGAAAATGGCGGTTATTTTTTTACAGTGTATTTATTCCAAATATAATGAGGTGACTGTACCTGAGATGTGATTACATTAAACTCCTCATGTCTCCTCGTGAGTTTATAGCGATGTGAAATAATTTATTACTAGTTTACACCGTGTTTACACCGCGAGCGACGCATCGCGACAAAACGACATCGATTAAAATTCGCGCTCTTTTTAAATTAAACGGCTGCGGCTAGTGATGGTCACGCGCGCGCTTTAAACTGACACAGAAACGCAAACAGACACACATATAAATATTTTATAAACACTTATAATAACTTTAATACAAGTAAACCAAGCAAAGAAGTAACGTTTTGTGACAACTACTGGTTATATGGGCGTGTCAGTCTTTACCTCAGAGAGTCAAAAACATCTTACAGTTTAAATTACAATCTACATTATTCTGCTGAACTAAACCATATTTTTCAGTTGTTGTTATGATAAAAATCACATAAATAAATAAATATAAATAGAAAGCAGCTTTCATAAGAAGTTGACATACACATTAGCTTACAGTGTTTGAAGATCCAGTCCTGTATAAACACGCTGTTTATTGTAGTAACAGTAACTATAGTGCATCTTTAGCGGAATCTTATAAAGCCTGTTTCAGTTTCAGAAGAAACAATGCACATAAATAAATATGAATTCATATCAAAGACTAAAGTTCATCACAATTTTGATGCAATATGCACATTTATCGCCTATTATGTTTAGTTTATTATAGGTCGATTTGGATAGCTGAATACAAATATATTATTTAATGCTATAATGCGTTTTACAATGATGACCCAACAAATAATGTAATTTTTAATTAATTTAACAATAGATAAATTTGCTCAATTGAAGTAATGCATGTTGTTTTGCAGTCACACCACTAGGAGGCAGCAGAGGACTACAAATCCAGAGTAATTTCACAGAAACACTAAAATCTTTAACATTAACATCTGCAGAGATGATCTGTATAATAATAATTACATGCATTTCACTTCTGCTCTAATTTCCTAATCTCACTTTTTCTAATAAACTGAATATTGTTGGCTCTGTGACGAATTTCTGATCGCTTTAGATTAAAGCGTCTGCTGTAAATCCATCCATAAATGTAAATATAAATACGATTTTTTGTCCGGTTAAATGAGCAAACCTCCATGAAGAGACACACACACTGTCAATAATGAAGCATAAGAGTCGATCCGAAGCAGTTCTGCAACTTTGTCCTAAATATTGACATGAAGGGTCAGAGGTCACTGGGTCAGGCGAAGAAATCAATGTTTTTCAAGAGTTTTTCAATGCTTTTTAAAAATCCATGACTTATATTAGCCTACATGTGTGTGTGTGTGACCTTGAAAACAGCAGCAGACTCAATACATCGTCCCAGTTATCTACTTTACTCACTGCATGAATCTCCCGTAAGATCAACACACTCTCAGTGTCTGTGTGGCGTTGAGAGAATCACACAAACACTTTATTTTCTCTTGCAGTGCAATTAAACACCACCATAATATGGCAGTAAAATGTGTTGAATGTATATATTTATCCATCCAAACATGAATTTAAGATAAATAAATATCAATTATATTCACTTTTTCATTATTGCAGAACAAATAAATACATGCATGAACAGGGGAAAAGTAATAAGATACATTAATAATATAAAGTAGAATAAACACATGGTTTTACGCACATAAATAGAAGGAAAGGACAGTATTAAAACCAAAACATTTCTTTAAATAAACTCTCATCTTGTNTAGGTCTATTCACCTGTGTATTTTTATTTTATTTTTTATTTTTTTTTAATTTTTAAATTTTTTTTATTGACATATAAAGACAAAAATTACAGTTCAAAGAATTTAAAAACAATAGAATTATAAGCAAACACAAAAACAGTAAGGAAACAAACGAGAAAATAAATAAATATATGAACAATGGAGAAAACAAACAATAACAAAAAAATAAAAATAAAAATAAATAAATAAAATAAATAAAAAACCTATGAGCCAGAGGTAATATAACTTAAATTATACTGATAAAAGAAGAGAATGGTCCCTTTTTTTCCCCTTTCCTTCTTCTTTGAACATCATAAAAAGGCATAAATATTATACGAATTAAACGAATTGGACTTTAGGGCTTTGACATTGCTGGAGGAGGAAATAGTGCCCAAATAACATTTCAAATCTTGACAAAAAATTATAAAAAGAGGTTTAAGAGACAAAAATTTACACTTATGTATAAAAAACTTGGCAAGAAAAATAAATAGATTTATAAGAAAGTACTTGTCTTTTAGTTTTTTATCAGAGTTATATAATCCAAATAATACATCCTTAAATGTCAAAGAAAAATTTTCAAAAAAAGAAGCATGTATAAATAAACAAAATTTCTTCCAAAAAATATATTCACCTGTGTATTAATATTAATATGCGCCAGGAGTGACGTCAGAGATGAAACCCCAATGCGGTTCAACTGGAAGCGCGCGCGCGCGCCCTCACTCACACACACACACACACACAGAGCGCGCGCTAGAGTGGCGGTGTGCGGCGCGTCTCATGGACTGACGGAGCTCATCATGGCTGAAGGCGGAGACGCGGAGGATGAGATTCAGTTCCTGCGCACGGTGAGAGCCTGTTTTCTGTCAGGATTTGTGTTTGTATGAAACAATCATCCGCGAGAATCTCATTTCAACGCGTCTTGTTGTGTGTCGCGCGACGCGCCGCGGCCAGATGATCGCTTCATTATAATGCAGTGGCGTTCAGTCGCTTGATTATTGCGCCGATTATTGTCATCCAGTTTGGTGCGAGAAGATGATTGACGTGAATTGAAGATTTTTCTCCGTGATCATGTTCAGTTTGGCACATGAATCTCATTTACACTCGAATTAATGGGCTATCAGAGGTGATCAATGTCATTAGTTAAGATAAGTTTCATTTCGTTAAAGAAAGCTCGTGTGTAGTGGTAGAACATCATGTTTTCACGTGTTCATGTTGTATGTATGTGTTTTCATATATAATAATGTATATTTGCTTATATCTGTATATGTACAATGTGTAATGTGTATATATGTGTATATGTGTGTATATATGTGTATATGTATATATATATGTGTATATGTATATATATATGTGTATATGTATATATGTATGGTTATGTATATATATATATATATGTATATATGTATATATATGTGTATATGTGTATGTATGGTTATGTATATATATATATATGTGTGTGTATATGTATATATGTGTGTGTATATGTATATATATATATGTGTGTGTGTATATATATGTGTATATGTGTATGTATGGTTATGTATATATATATGTATGTATGTATGTATATATGTATGTATATATGTGTGTATATGTGTGTATATGTGTGTATATATGTATATATATGTGTATATATGTGTATATATGTATATATATGTGTATATATGTGTATATATGTATATATATGTGTATATATGTGTATATATGTGTATATATGTATATATGTGTGTATATGTATATGTATAAATGTGTATATATGTGTATATGTATATATGTATGTGTATAAGTATATATATAATATATGTGTGTGTGTGTATGTATATATATATATATATATATATATATATATATATATATAATTATGAATGTGTTTGTGTATGTTCATATATGTGTGTGAAGAAATGTGATGTTAAATGTCTTGTTTATTTGTCTTTGAATGAATCAATGTATTGATCATGAATCAATCAGTTCAATCCTTTTCATGTCCAACATTCAAACTATCACTGTAAATTAAATGACTGCTTCTCTAATCAAACACTTCCAGACAACACCGACACCAAATGTAAAGTGTCAGACGATTGTTAATAATAATAATAATAATCAGTAATGCAAATGTCATTTAATCATTCTGATAATCCATAATTCCTGAGCATGTTTATGTTTCTTTCAGTGCGTTTTCTGAAAAGGTGTTTCCATGCAACAAATGTCCCATTAAAACAGGGATGAGGATCAGAATATTCGATATTAAGCGATTTGATATTAATCCGAATATTGCCAAATGTGAATGGAATACTGATGCTGATGTAAACTCTAAGAGGAAGAACCTTAAAGAGTCTCATCAGGCGCTTCATTATAGACACACTGTTATATTCCCCGTACGATCTCTCCGTTCCTCTTCATTACACTCAAGAGTTCATTTCATCGTCATATCTGCTGTATTATTCTGTAGCTGTATTATTATGAGCTTTGGATCAGTTTAAGTGTGTTGATGGTGATGATGAAGTGTCTTCATCACTTCTGATCAGTGTAATTTGACACGTGTGTTGATGTAAACACACCGATCGTTTGTGTAGTTTCTATTGTTTATTCAGAATAAATCCAGCGAACAGGGAACGTTCTCTCAAGGTTTTCTCAAAGTTATGAACAAACATTCTTCCAGTAGCGTTAATAGAACGTTCGTTCGAAGTTATCTGATCTTTAATAATGTTCTCAAAACGTTAGCACAAAAACACTATTCGTTCAGAATGTTTTTTCTGAAATGTTTTAGATATGTGTTCATCTAACGTTTTTTAAATGTTGTTTCAGAACATTCAAAATAACCATAATGTTAAAATGCAAAATGATACAATGGAATGTTCCCTTAACGTTCATATAGCCAAGAAATTATTATATATATTTTTTAAATATTTTAAAAACTAAATGTTCAGAGAATGTTGTTTTCATTAATGGAACGTTAGCTGGGAATGAACATAAAGATGTTTGTTATTTATATTCGACGCTGAGGACTGCGCTTGAAGTTTGTTGTGTGTGATCAAGGTTTGTGTGACTGTAGAAGCTCAACAGCTTGTTGCTCCTCCATGGTGTGTGTGTGTGTTCTGAATGCCAATTGTGTGTGTGTGTGTTTGTTGTGCAGTGCAGCATCAGGCTGCAGCAGTGAAGTGTGTGTGTGTGTGCAGCGTTGTCTCACTGCAGAAACAACTCACCGTTTTCTCTCTCTCTCCTCCATACAAACACACAGACTCGTCTGTCTTTCTTTGTAAAATTGACTCAGTATCATGATAGTCTTTCTCTGTGGTTGTTTTGGCGGACGACTTTCAGTCTTAATATCTAATAAACACATAAACTGCTTGTGGATGTTGATAATAAACAGCACAGAAAGCATTTCCCCAGTGAACGATCATCTGAACTGAACGTCCGTCTGTCAAACATACAGCAGGTTCAGCTGATGTCCTGCAGCGCCTCAGACGCTCGTTTTCGAGTTGGTGTGTGTGAGATTTATTATAATTGTTTTATATTATTATAAAAACAATAAACATGCTTAATAGCGATGAAAATAATGTCATATAATAGTGTGCCTAATAATAGCCTTACTTTTCTTTATTAATTTAAATTAATTTTGGAGTGAAATATGAGCTGTTCATGCGATTCTCCCTCAGAGGACGTAAATATCCTGGAGTCTGAGTTTACAACACCTTCACTGACCAGGACCAGACAGCCTGTTTACTGTGATTTACTGTGTGTGCGACCAGTGTGTGTGTTTGTTTAGTGTGTGTTTGTGTTTGTTCAGTGTGTTCATGTGTGCGTTCGGTGTGTGCGTTCAGCGTGCGCTTAGTGTGTGTTTGAATTTAGTGTGTGCGTTCAGTGTGCGTTCAGTGTTTAGTTCAGGGTGTCTTCAGTGTGTGTTCAGTGTTCAGTAAGCATTTAGTGTTAAGTGTGCGTTAAGTGTGCGTTAAGTGTGCGTTAAGTGTGCGTTAAGTGTGTGCGTTAAGTGTGTGCGTTAAGTGTGTGCGTTAAGTGTGTGCGTTAAGTGTGTGCGTTAAGTGTGTGCGTTAAGTGTGTGCGTTCAGTGTGTGCGTTCAGTGTTCAGTGTGCGTTCAGTGTTCATTGTGCGTTCAGTGTGCGTTCAGTNGTGTGCGTTCAGTGTTCAGTAAGCATTTAGTGTTCAGTGTGCGTTCAGTGTGTGTTCAGTGTGCGTTCAGTGTGCGTTCAGTGTTCAGTGTGTGTTCAGCGTGCGTTAAGTGTGCGTTCAGGGTGTCTTCAGTGCGTGTTCATTGTGTGCGTTCAGTGTTCAGTAAGCATTTAGTGTTCAGTGTGCGTTCAGTGTGCGTTCAGTGTGCGTTCAGTGTGCGTTCAGTGTGTGTGTTCAGTGTTCAGTGTGCGTTCAGCGTTCAGTGTTCAGTGTGTGCGTTCAGTGTGTGCGTTCAGTGTTCAGTGTGCGTTCAGTGTGCGTTCAGTGT
>RJVU01018862.1:582887-596252 GCA_003731715.1 Anabarilius grahami | reverse complement strand
CCACGACACTGTTGTCATGTGGTTTCTACGTCAGTAAAGGCGGTAACAAAGGGTAACTGACGTCATTGACAGGCGACTGCACTGCCCCGTGTCACTGTTTAGAATGGGAATTTTCTCATGATTTAGAAGTAGTTGAAAACATTAGAGATATTGTTAGTAATCAGCTGGACAAAATATATAACACTAGCCTAGTGGTTTTTGGATATTTTACTGCAAAAATATTACATATTGTACCTTTAAATAATGAAGGTTAAGTAAAAATATAATGAATATATCCTTTAAAACCTTTTCAAAATCACTAAAAGAAAGAAATGACCGACAATGAAAGAAACTTGATTTGACAGCTGAGACATCAGGACCCCAAACCTGACAATCTCCATTTTACTCGCATTTAAATTAAAAGATTTGACCGACATCCAGACTTTAACGTCATTTGAACAGTTCACGAGTGAGTCCAAGGCATGCTCATCATCGTGTCGTCAGCATTAAATACAATAAACCCCCGCATATGCGAAAAACGACCCTAAAAGTAAGATATATCGGAAATAAAATAGGGCCGAGAATAGAGCCTTGAGGGACTCCGCATATTATAAACATGCTAATTCATGTTAGAAATGTGATAAAACATACTTAATCATGTTAGCAACGTTAAAAACATGCTGTCAACATGCTAATTCAAGTTAGCAATGTGTTAAAACATGCTAGCGACATGCTAATTCATGCTAGCAACATTCTAAAACATGTTAGCAGCATGTTAATTCATGTTAGAAACATCTAAAAACATAGTAGCAGTATGTTAATTCATGCTAGCAATGTGCTAAAACATGCTATCAGCATGTTGAATCATGTTAACGTGCTAATTCATGCAAGCAACATGTTAATCCATGTTAGCAATGTGTTAAAACATGTTAACGACATGCTAATTCATGCTAGAAACAACCTAAAACAATGCTAGCAACATGTTAAATCATGCTAGCCATGTGTTCAATCATGCTAGCAATGTGTTAAATGTTAGCAAAACATATTAAATCATGCTAGCCATGTGTTCAATCATGCTAGCAATGTGTTAAATGTTAGCAAAACATATTAAATCATGCTAGCAATGTGTTAGAACATGCTTGAAACATGTTAGCAATTTGGTTAAATGTTAAAACTTGTTAGGAAGCTTATAAATCTTTAAGACAAGACTTTGTCAAGCCAACATAAAAGTTAAAGGTGCAATATGTAAGACTTTTGCAGTAAAATATCCAAAATAACATATATTTTGTTCACTTGAGCACTTACAATATCCCAAATGTTTGCAACTATTTGTAAATCGTGAGAAAGTTGCAGTTTTATCCAAGGCTCCGGGACGTGTGAGGAGTCGCCTGTCAGCGGCGTCACACCCGCGTTACCCTCGGTTTACGGTTTATTTCGTAGAAACCATGAAAACACCAAAGACGCTTTAATATTTACATGTTTTAATAGACAAGAGAACAACTGTTTTGATATATTTATAGACAGAAAACTAATTATTGTTATATAGCTCAACACGTTTAGTGTTATTGTTTAAATCTAATGTTCTTGATGTTTTGCGAGTACCATGCTTTACCATGCCTCAGAGAAAACACTGTTTTGTGAAGTAGCTAACATAGCATAATCAGATGCAGCTTTATTTTTAGTAACAGTAATACTGCATTTTCTCCATCATACAATACGCTTTAAAATTAATTGCATGCCATTTATCAACACAATCATCCAGCATTTAATATGATATTGTAAAATCGATCTCTTACTGCAGTGTGTAACAGTGTCTCACAGCAGCCGTCGAGCGAACGCTCAGAGTAACTCTATAACATCATTCTCAGCACTCTCAAATGTATCTGATATGATAAACAGAGCTGCGTTACCTCATACTCATGACCGGAAAAGCGGAAGCGGCGCCGGCGACTGTGTCATAATAAAAGTCCCGCTGCTCGTGAGGCGTGTGTTGATCAATCGCTCCAGCTCCTCGTTCAGCTCCACAACACTCGCTCCTGCTCTGCTTCACACTACAGTAACGTTAATAATCACATCCATAAACATGATTTCTTCCCGAGTCCAATCCCGATTCTTTTGCACCGGCTGTGATGTGAAGAACACATGTCCCAAGATTCCGCTCTCAAACTTGTCATAAAGCTACGCCTTTGTTTTGAATAGGCTTCTAGCGACCTCTAGTGGACAGAAAATATTACATATTGCACCTTTAATCCTGATAAACTTTACTTTCTGGTGTCTTGATGATATTGTGTGTGTTTCAGTATGTTCCTCCAGATCTGTGCATCTGCAGCTTCCTGCTGGAGCAGTCGCTCTCTGTGCGCGCGCTGCAGGAAATGCTCGCCAAAACTGGACAAAACAATGACGTAAGTACAAACACAAACAGTGAGAGTTTTATTGTGTCAAGTTCAGCACGAATATTGCGACATGGAAGTTGTTTCATTTCTTTTCAACTAATAGATTTAAACCTGACTGCGTTTCCCTCCGGCGAGTTCAGTAATAAATGAAGCTGTCAGAACGACACTCTCGTCCAGGAGTTTCTGTGAGCAGGAGGTTCAGTCGATGTGAAATGAGATCAGATGGGTCGTTTGAACGCGTCTGACCGCTGTTAATCCTTCTCTTGGTTAACCTGTCAATGACCTCTGACGTGCACTTTTTATTTTGCTGACTCAGTCAGAACAGTCGATTTTTACTTGCCTCAACATAAATACAGGACAAGCAGTTTGGAGAATTGATGGATATATTTTTATATATTTTATATAAAATATTACATTAAAGGATGAGTTCACTTCAGAATTCAAATTTCCTGATCATTTACTAACCCGCATGTCATCCAAGATGTTCATGTCAGTGGAAAAGAAATGAAGGTTTTTTAAGGAAAACATTCCAGGATTTTTCTCCATATAGTGGACTTCACTGGGGTTCAACGGGTTGAAGGTTCAAATGTCAGTTTCAGTGCAGCTTCAAAGAGCTCTACATGATCCCAGACGAGGAATAAGAGTCTTATCTAGAGAAACCATTGCTCACTTTCTAAAAATTATACACTTTTTAACCTCAAATGCTCCTCTTGCACTGCTCTGTGATGCTCTGCTCTGTAACGTTTCTGCTTGTTTGCAATGCAATTGTAAATAAAGAACTGGTGTTTGAATAAGTACAGCGTTTTCTGTGACGCTCCACGCATGGCGTAATCATGTTGGAAAGGTCACGCGTGACGTAGGCGGAAAACCCATTTTCTCCTCCA
The DNA here is from genome assembly GCA_003731715.1 of Anabarilius grahami. Lineage (NCBI taxonomy): Eukaryota > Metazoa > Chordata > Actinopteri > Cypriniformes > Xenocyprididae > Anabarilius > Anabarilius grahami. The sequence continues at coordinate 592,996 of RJVU01018862.1, read as the reverse complement.
ACTTTAACTTCAAAATCGTGCGACATCGTTGTTTTACCTTTTTTTGTAAAGACCGTTTGACTTAATCTTTGCACGTTTGTTTTGTAAACACTGGATCGGTACTTCCGACTACGTCACGCGTGACCTTTCCAACATGATTACGTCATGCGTGGAGCATCACAGAAAACGCTGTACTTATTCAAACACCAGTTCTTTATTTACAATTGCATTGCAAACAAGCAGAAACGTTCCAAACTGTGTGCAGCACTTCATTCAGGATTGATGTGGGTGGAGTTATGAGGTTTGACCGACAGTTTGAGGATCCAGTAGGTTTTTAATCACAAGCTCTTTTAATACTTTTCGTAAAGTGTTACAGACGTAATACTTTATAACACTTCGTAATACAGACGTAAAAGTTTCCGCCCGACAGCGACATGTTTAACCGCTGTCGGTCTTCAGGTCGGTCAGTGTCTCTTCACGATCAGGGCTTTCGTTTAAAGGTCAGACGTCTGTAAGGTCCAGACGGTGATCCTGATGACCGCTGGCGGCTCTGATCTTTGCTTTTGGTCTCCTGCAGCGCACTCAGATAAATCTGTGTAATATTAAACACAATAAACTGAAGATGAATAGTCTCACGCTGTCTTTCTGTTGTTTCTTCACGCCTCCCTCAGCAGTTCATCAGAAAGGTGAGTGATTCTCGCTGTCGTCTACATCAGGTCATCATTTGTTTGTGTCTGATGGAGGAGTGACGATGACGGTTCTGTCCGCAGGCGGCCCAGGGCGGAGGACACCGGACCTTGCTGTACGGTCACGCTATTCTCCTCAGACACTCCTTCAGCGGGATGGTTGGTGACCTGTCGTTCGTCATCAGATCTGCTTGACCTTCTGCAGGTTGTGTGAAAGTTTGATGTTTTGTGTTGCAGTATCTGACCTGTCTGAAGACGTCTCGGTCTATGACGGATAAACTATCGTTTGATGTGGGACTTCAAGAAGACTCAACAGGTGAAGCATGATTGTTCGGGTTGAAGGTGAAACTGAATTCTAGACTCCCGGACGATGTGGAGTCCAGTGATGATCTCTGTGTTTTCTCCAGGTGAGGCCTGTTGGTGGACGATCCATCCCGCGTCTAAACAGAGATCCGAGGGGGAGAAAGTGCGTATCGGAGATGATCTCATTCTCGTCAGCGTTTCATCGGAGCGCTATCTTGTGAGTATCAGATAAACCGAATATATACTTTACATTTGATTTCTTCAGGTGTATAATTCATCTGCGAAATCATGAGAGATCAGTCCGGTGTGATAAACAGATGTCAAGAACATGGCCAGGTCATATTTCACCCCGAAATCAACAGAAAAAATACATAATATTGTGATGAAAGAGAATGAAATGTATTTCTATGGCCATGTTATTTATTTGTGTATTTATTCATTTATTTTTTTATTTGCTTATTTAATTTTTAAATGTAAAATTAAAGCTCTTCAGTTTATTTTGTTTTATATTTCAAAATATTATTTTTTTTATTTTTTATTTCCATGACTATTAAGCTTTTCGGTTTAAATTTTGTCTTATATTTCAAAATATTTATTTTATTTTATTTTATTTTATTTACAGTTAAACCTTTCAGTTCTGTAAGCATATTTGTAGTTCGAAGTATTATATTATTAAATTTTTATTTAATACAATTTTTTAAATTAATCAATTTATTTTTTATTTCCATGACTATTAAGCTTTTCGGTTTAAAATTTTTCTTATATTTCAAAATATTTATTTTATTTTATTTTATTTTATTTACAGTTAAACCTTTCAGTTCTGTAAGCATATTTGTAGTTCGAAGTATTATATTATTAAATTTTTATTTAATACAATTTTTTAAATTAATCAATTTATTATTTATTTCCATGACTATTAAGCTTTTCGGTTTATATTTAGTTTTATTTTATTTCCGTGACTATTAAACTTTTCAGTGCTATAAACATTTTTGTTGTTCAAAGTATTATTTAATTTTTATTTAAAATTTAATTTAATTTTTATGTACGTATATTTTTTTACTTCCAATTATTATTCAATTTAATTTAATTTAATTTAATTTATTTACATATTTATTTTTTATTTCCATGACTATTAAGCTTTTCGGTTTAAATTTTGTCTTATAGTTCAAAATATTAATTTTTTTTATTTTTTTCAGTTAAACTTTTCAGTTCTGTAAGCATATTTGTTAGTTCAAAGTATTATTTATTTATTTATTTTGATTCATTTACATATTAATTTATAATTAATTATTATTTATCAGTTTATTGTTTATTTCCATGACTATTAAACTTCAGACTTATTCAGATTTATTTAGATTTTTTTATTATAAAATAATTTCCTTTCATTATTTCCATGACTATTAAGCTTTTTTATTGTTTTATAAGTCAAACAGGAATCATCCCTTTTTTCATCTTTCTAGTAATAATTCTGTCTGAGATCAGCAGCTTCATTTATCAGATAAATGATTGACACTTCAGTCATATTGCAGTGTTTGTGTGCTGTGTGGTCAGATGGGTCCGTGTGTTTGTGAGTGGACGGTTACGTATACTCATTTTTACAGCTTAATCTGAGTTTATGCACGCATATCCCATGATGCCAAGCTTTTCAGTTATGACCTCTGGGGCAAACGCATCATAAAGCCCACATGACACGAGAGGACGTGTTGCCATGGTAACGATTATGCACCTGGTCTCCCCGACAGCATCTGTCCATATCCAATGGCAACATCCAGGTGGACGCGTCCTTCATGCAGACGCTGTGGAACGTCCATCCCACCTGCTCCGGGAGCAACGTGGAGGAAGGTTCGTCACGCTGGAGTTTGAGTGAAATAAAGACTTTATTCTTATCATTAGTCTGAAAAGCCAAATAGTTCTCAAAATTGACCAGTGAGTGAAAACAGTGGTTTTGCCTGTTGAGTTTTTTTTTTTTCCCCGACTGATTCTTCTTTCGTCCTATAGGATACCTTCTTGGTGGTCATGTGATGCGTCTTTTTCACGGGCACGATGAGGTTCTGACGATCCCAGGGTCGGATCAGAGTGAGGAAGAGCAGAGGTAGAAACCTGATCTCATCATCATCATCATCATCATCAGGAGCCTTCAGAGAACTTCTGAGAGTCAAGATGACTTTAAATGATTTAAAACGAGACAAAACAAGCTTTAAAATAAACTCAAAATCAAGATTTTTTTAATTTTAATATTTTAATTTGTCTTTAAAGAACCAGATTCTCACAGTCTTAGAAAACCAGAATATTTATTTACTTATTTATTTATCCCTCCATCCATCCATCTCTCCATCCCTCCATCTCTCCATCCCTCTGTCATCCGGCCATCTCTCCATCCCTCCATCTATCCATTCCTCCGTCATCCCTCCATCCCTATATCCATCCATTCTTCCATCCATCCATCAATCATCCATCCAACCCCATCCCTCCATCCATCATCTCTCCATCCATCTATCCATCCATCTCTCCATCTATCCATCCCTCCATCCCTATATCCATCCATTCTTCCATCCCTATATCCATCCATCATCTCTCCATCCCTCCATCTATCCATCTCTCCATCCCTCTATCCATTCATCCATCTCTCCATCTATCTCTCCATCCATCCATACATCAATCCCTCCATCCATCATCCATCAATCCATCATCCATCCATCCATCCCTCAGTCATCCATCATCATCCCTCCATCCCTATATCCATATATCCCTCCATCACCCATCATCCCTCCCTCTCTCCATCCATCACTCCATCCCTCCCTCCATCCATCCCTCCATCTCTCCATCCATACATCTACTTATGCCAAGCTCTAAAATATATTATCGAGTAGAAATTGTGAGCAATACATAGTTTTTAAATCATTAAAATGTTTAAAAATCCTTAATTATTATCCAGTAAATCAGGAACGACCGGAAAAGGTTAACAAGAGAAGAACATTCAGCTCTTAAATCTTCTGGAATAATGAAGTTTAACGGTTCTAATTTTAATGATTTTATTTGCTTATATTTTTCTCTGCAGTCTCAAAGGTTGAGAAGCACATGATTTTCTTCACGTCAGTAAAGTCCAAATGATGCTCCATTTATCACATGAATGTCACACATTTACCCTTTATACAGTACAGATGGTTTCAAAGCAGCTTCACAGTAACAAACAGGAAAATTACAGCGTTAATGTTGCAGAATTCAGTTCAGCAGCGTCATTATTCAGATCAGTGTGAATGATGCTGGTGTCAGTGTTACTGGTCTTGTGAAGCTCGTCCTGGTGCAGTATCTGTGATTCAGCGTCCCGTGGCTGTTCGTCTATGAATAGCCCGTTGAGCGTCACGCCGGCCGGCTGAACTGGGTCGAGGCAGGAGTAACCCAGGGACGAACCGCTGAAGATGTGATCGTCCCTCTGAGCTCCTCGTAGGCGTGTGGCCTATTTTTAGCGCTGTGGCGTTTAGCGCGGCGTCTGCGGTGTGAGATGTGGGTTGTCAGCTCTGGCCTGTGGCGCTGCGTCCTGTCCTTGAGATCTAATCACACACTCCTTCCTATCGAGGATTTTCTGCAAGACCTCCTTCAGACGCATCGCAGATCTGTCAGTGCAGAGGGCGCGAATAAACGATTTCTGTTATCGGGCCGCGCTCAGCGTCCTCAATCACTGAGGTGATCCATAACCGTGACGCTCATCTTCGTTAACAGAAACTGAACCACATTAAATCAGCTTTAGAATTCAACTGCGTCCGAAATCAAACCCTCTTGAGTTGGTGCTTGTTTTGAATAAATATTTACTCTTTGTGAGCACTAAAAAAGTGTTCTATATAGTATGAATGTGTGTAGAGTGAAGTCATCCATCCATCCATCCCTCCATCCATCCTTCTGTTCATCCCTCCATCCCTCCATCCATCCTTCTGTTCATCCCTCATCCATCCCTCCATCCATCCTTCTGTTCATCCCTCCATCCATCCCTCCATCCATCCTTCTGTTCATCCCTCCATCCATCCCTCCATCCATCCTTCTGTTCATCCCTCCATCCATCCATCCCTCCATCCATCCTTCTGTCCATCCATCCCTCCATCCTTCTGTTCATCCCTCCATCCATCCCTCCATCCATCCTTCTGTTCATCCCTCCATCCATCCATCCCTCCATCCATCCTTCTGTTCATCCATCCCTCCATCCTTCTGTTCATCCCTCCATCCATCCCTCCATCCATCCTTCTGTTCATCCCTCCATCCATCCATCCCTCCATCCATCCTTCTGTTCATCCCTCATCCATCCCTCCATCCCTCCATCCATCCTTCTGTTCATCCCTCCATCCATCCTTCTGTTCATCCCTCCATCCATCCTTCTGTTCATCCCTCCATCCATCTCTCCATCCATCCATCATCTGTCCATCCCTCCCTCTCTCCATCCATCCCTACCTCCCTCCATCCATCCATTTAATCTGTCCATCCATCAATCCCTCCCTTCCCCATCCATCTCTCCATCCATCTACCCATCCGTACATCATCACTCCCATCCATCCAACTATCATCCCTCCCTCCATCCATTCATTCATCCTTCCCTCCCTTCCTCCCTCATCCATCTCTCCATCCATCTATCCCCATCCATCCATCCTTGTCCATCCATCATCCCTCCCTCTCTACATCCCTCCCCATCCATCCATCCAACTATCATTCCTCCATCCATTCATCCCTCCCTCATTCATCTCTCCATCCATCCCCATCCATCTATCCCATCCATAGCTCCATCCCTCCTCCATCTATCTCTACATCCCTCCACCATCCACCATCTATCCATCAATCCATCATCTCTCCATACCATCATCCATCCATCAATCCATCCCTCCGTCATCTATCTGTCCATCCCTCCCTACCTCCCTCCGTCCATCCCTCCCTAATACATCTCTCCATCCATCATCCATCCCTCCCTCACATCCATCTCTCCCCCCTCAAATCCATCTCTCCCCCATCCATCATCATCCATCCATCCATCCATCCAACTATTATCCATCCATCTCTCCCTCCCTCACCATCCATCCATCCATCCATCCAACTATTATCCCTCCATCCACCCATCCCTCCATCCATCCATCCATCCATCCAACTATTATCCATCCATCTCTACCTCCCTCNCATCCATCATCCATCCCTCCCTCACATCCATCTCTCCCCCCTCAAATCCATCTCTCCCCCATCCATCATCATCCATTTACCATCCATCCATCCAACTATTATCCATCCATCTCTCCCTCCCTCACCATCCATCCATCCATCCATCCATCCATCCAACTATTATCCCTCCATCCACCCATCCCTCCATCCATCCATCCATCCATCCATCCATCCAACTATTACCCATCCATCTCTCCCTCCCTCACCATCCATCTCTCCATCCCTCCATCTATCCATCCATCCATCCAACTATTATCCCTCCATCCATCCCTCCCTCCCCATCCATCCATCCATCCAACTATTATCCCTCCATCCACCCATCCCTCCATCCATCCATCCATCCATCCAACTATTGTCCCTCCATCCATCCCTCCCTCCCTCCCTCCCCCATCCATCTCTCCATCCTTCCCCCATCCATCATCCATCTCTCCATCCCTCCATCTGTCCATCCAGTACTCTTTTACACGAGTACTGTGAATTCGTACATACGTACATCTTTTTTGTCACATTCTGCCCACTATGTAGTAGAGAAGTATGTTATTTCGGATGCAGCCAAAGACAGTCACTTGCTTCATTTCTGAATGAATCATTTATTTGAATGCATCGGTTGAGTAAATGATTCAACGACTCACTCAAATAGGACAGTGACTTGCTGCCTCCTACTGCCAGTTTTAGATTCATATTTAAAGGGTTAGTTCACCCAAAAATGTAATTTCTGTCATTAATTACTCCTCCCTCATGTCGTTCCACACCCGTAAGACCTTCGTTCATCTTCAGAACACAAATATATACAGAAAACGAGCAAAGAATGAGAAAAGAAATCTGATGCACAGTAATGCCGCAATCGACACTTTTCATTCATTTTCAAATTTTACTTTAATAGTCATAATTGATTTAGTTTCATTGTGCATTTTTTGGGGGGGCTTTTTTGTTCATTTTGCTGGAATTTCCCCTCCCATTCGTTTCCGAACTTGTTTTCACTGGTGTTTTTCAGAGTGGTGAACTATGAGACGGGTAAAGCCGGAGCAAAAGCCCGATCTCTCTGGAGGCTGGAGCCGTTACGGATCAGGTGTGAAGCTTTAGTCATCTGACATGAGATCGTCTAAAGCCCTTCTGGATGTTCTGTGCTAATTATAGTCATTAATTATAGCTATTAGTAATTAAGTTTCAGGAGTGACAACTGCATTTAAATACGGCAGTGAATCCCCTAAATATTCATTACGTGTTTGAACGGAACGCAAATTAATACTACAGTGACCAAACCCATGATCTCCGTGTGTGTTCAGCTGGTGCGGCAGTCACATCCGCTGGGGTCAGCCGTTCCGCCTGCGTCACCTGACCACCGGTCACTATCTGGCGCTGACGGAGGACCGAGGCGTCGTGCTGCAGGACAGAGAGAGATCAGACACCACGGCCACCACCTTCTGCTTCAGAGCCTCCAAGGTGATCAGACAAACACATTTACTTCGAAGGCTTCAGAGTTAAGAAATTAACACCTTTATTTTTCAAGGACACAATGGTGAGCAGAAGAGACTCACTTTAACCCTTGTGCGGTCTTCATTTGGGAAGTACACTCAGGGTCTTTGAGGTCTCCACAGACCCCAGGCAACAAAATGTAATTTTGTAACAAAAGAATTGTTTTTTTTTAAAACAAATGTAATTTTACTCTGTTTATTTATGTTTTTACTTCATATTTGTGCAGTTTTTTGAGGATTTATCATATTTTTTTTTTACATTTATATATATAAAAAAAGTAAAATGTAGCTTTTATTGTTATAATTGTGATTTCAGAGTATTTAAATATGAATCCAACTGAAAATACTTGTGAAAAGATTTTACATTTACATTTATGCATTTGGCAGACGCTTTTATCCAAAGCGACTTACATTGCATTATACTATACATTTGTATCTGAGTATGTGCAATCCCTGGGATCGAACCCATGACCTTTGGCATTGCTAGTGCCATGCTCTAACCACTGAGCTACAGGAAAGCCTAGATGTATTTCAGTCAGTCAAATAGCACATAGCAGCCATCTACTGGTAAAAGTGATATTTTTTTTACTTTTACAACTGCATTTTCCAAAAGATGGGCAAAAATCTCACACTAAACCGTGTCAAATTATCCATGTTATCCCCATGAATGAAAGTTAGAAATGTGGGTCTTTTATAAAGTGAATTTTACATAAAAAGCTGTTTTTGTATAAAAACCTATTTAAAAAATATGTATTTATTTATTTATATAAATTTAAAAGATATGATAAATCCTCCAAAAATTGCACAAATATGAAGTAAAAACATTAATAAACAGAGTAAAATTACATTTGTTTTTTAAAAAACAATTATTTTGTTAAAAAATTACATTTTGTTGCCTGGAGACCCCAAAGACCCTGAGTGTGACTTTTTTTCTGCACTAACATAAAAACAAGATATCACTCCAATTGTTTTTTTTATTTGTAGATCTAGAAAGTGTAACAACTGCACAAAGTTTCATGTCATTTGGACAAAGAGAACTTTTTTTAATTTATTTTAGCAAACGTCGTTTGGGGTCTAAAAAGACCCCAAAGACCCTATAAGGGTTAAAAACATTACAAATCATACCAACCCCAGTATTCATTATGCAATTAATTAAGTCAGACTAAATCACTGAAGTTTATTGAGTTATTAGTGTTATATCTGTAAGAGACAGATGTGAGGAAGATAATAACTCCAGCTCTCAAAGGGTCAATATCCAACAAAGAGGATCTTCCTCCAGAGCTTTATTAAATAAGAACCATCACTTTTATTGTGTGTCGTTTGTCATCCACTTATTCTGCTGTGATTGTATTCTCGACGTTCCAGCAGGGAAAACGAAGCAGCGTCTTAATTAGGATTCGTCAGCTTTTGCCTCTGGATGTGCTGTAATGTTCGCTTGTTCTGCTTGAGTCATAAAGAGCTCGTCTTGAGTAGTTTGATCTATCATCATGTTTTCAGGTCAAACTCGCATAATCACATGATTGACTAGAATAAGATGAGCTGTAAACAGTTCATGCTTTCAGCTGAAATTGTGCTCGTTAGTATTTATATTCCTGACACACTCTCGATGTAATTGTGTGGTTTGTGTTGGTTCAGGATAAGCTGGAGTGCAGTCCGAAGCGGGACATCGAGGGCATGGGAGTGGCGGAGATCAAGTACGGAGACTCTCTGTGTTTCGTGATGCACGTGGCGACGGGACTGTGGCTGTCCTATCAGGCGCCTGACGTCAAATCTGCTCGACTGGGGCCGCTCAAGAGACGAGTGAGATTCACACCTGCTGTTGCTTCATCCAGCATCATGTATTTCATGTAGTCCAGATCTGATGAAGACCAGTTCTGCTGTTTCTCTTGAAACGGGCCTCTGCTTACGCTCGAAACACACCGGGGCAGAAATTAACCGGGGCTTGGGGCAAAAATGCCACTAAAATGAATAAATAATGCCCTAAAATTCAAGATATAGTGCAAAAAAATGTCTCTGTGTGAGTTCTTGTTTTTAATATTTATAAGCAATACCACCCGAGCAAGAGTGCTGTTTTCACGAATATCAGCACGTTTGCAAATTATTTTATACATAAAAGTTAATATTAGGTGACTTATATTTTACGTTTCTTTGAAACGGGCCTCAGAATTGCGAAGAAGTTATTTTAGTGTCATTTAGATGCGATTATAGTTTCATATATTTATTGTCATATTTTCCGGTTTTATTTTAACGCAAAAGCTTTATTCATTTTGTTGTGTTTGACATTTTATTAGTTTTAGTCTTTTTTATGTCTATCTAGTTTTTATGACTTTTTTCAGTTTTAGTTATTTTAATACATCAGGTATAACTAAATGAAAAGAAGTAAAATAAGATTAAGTTTATTTTTTTATATTGTTTCAGTTCACATTTAATTTCAGGTTATTCATTTTTGGGGGGATTAGTTGTTTTTTTAACA